>JARSSU010040440.1:0-15527 GCA_029619165.1 Eurosta solidaginis
AGTTTAGGATATCGCCATAAAGGTGGACCAGGGGTGACTCTAGAATTTGTTTGTACGATACGGTATCAAATGAAAGGTGTTAATGAGTATTTTAAAAGGAGTGGGCCTTAGTTCTATAGATGGACGCCTTTTCGAGATATCGCCATAAAGGTGGACCAGGGGTGACTCTAGAATTTGTTTGTACGATATGGGTATCAAATGAAAAGTGTTAATGAGTATTTTAAAAGGGCGTGGGCCTAAGTTCTATATGTGGACGCCTTTTCGAGATATCGCCATAAAGGTGGACAGGGGTGACTCTAGAATTTGTTTGTACGATATGAGTATCAAATGAAAGGTGTTAAATGAGTATTTTAAAGAGGGCGTGGGCCTAGTTCTATATGTGGACGCCTTTTCGAGATATCGCCATAAAGATGGACCAGGGGTGATTCTAGAATTTGTTTGTACGATATGAGTATCGAATGAAAGGTGTTAATGAGTATTTTAAGAGGGCGTGGGCCTTAGTTCTATATGTGGACGCCTTTTCGAGATATCGCCATAAAGGTGGGCCAGGGGTGACTCTAGAATGCTGTTTATACAATATGGGGTATCAAATCGAAAGGTGCTAATAAGTGTTTTTAAAAGGGAGTGGGCCTTAGTTCTATGGGTGGACGCCTTTTCGAGATATCGCCATAAACGTGGACCAGGGGTGACTCTAGAATGCGTTTGTACATATGGGTATCAAATGAAAGGTGTTAATGAGTATTTTAAAAGGGCGTGGGCCTTAGTTCTATAGGTGGACGCGTTTGCGAGATATCGCCATAAAGGTGGACCAGGGCTGACTCTAGAATTTGTTTGTCATAGGTGTATCAATAAGTGTTAATGTATTTTAAAAGGGAGTGGGCCTTAGTTCTATGAGTGGACGCCTTTTCGGGATATCGCCATAAACGTGGACCAGGGATGACTCTAGAATGCGTTTGTACAATATGGGTATCAAATGAAGGTGTTAATGAGTATTTAAAAGGGCGTGGGCCTTAGTTCTATAGGTGGACGCCTTTTCGAGATATCGCCATAAAGTGGACCAGGGGTGACTCTAGAATTATTTGTAAGATATGGGTATCAAATGAAAGGTGTTAATGAGTATTTTAAAAGGGCGTGGGCCTTAGTTCTATAGGTGGACGCCTTTTCGAGATATCGCCATAAAGGTGGACCAGGGGTGACTCTAGAATTTGTTTGTACGATATGGGTATCAAATGAAAGGTGTTAATGAGTATTTTAAAAGGGAGTGGGCCTAAGTTCTATAGGTGGATGCCTTTTAGAGATATCGCCATAAAGGTGGGCCAGGGGGTGACTCTAGAATTTTTTTGTACGATATGGGTATCAAATGAAAGGTTTTAATAAGTATTTTATAGGAAGGGCTAAGTTCGGGTGGAAACCGAACATTACATACTCAGTTGAAAGCTGTGGAGACAAAGTAAGGGAAAATCAACATGTTGTAAAAAGAACCTAGGGTAGCCTGAATGTGTTTGTATGACATGTGTATCAAATGGAAGGTATTAAAGAGTATTTAAGAGGAAGTGGGCCATAGTTCTATAGATGGACGCCATTTAGGGATATCGCCATTAAGGTGGACCAGGCCTGACTTTAGAATTTGTTTGTACGATATGGGTATCAAATGAAAGGTGTTAATGAGTATTTTAAAAGGGCGTGGGCCCTAGTTCTATAGGTGGACGCCTTTTCGAGATATCGCCATAAAGGTGGACCAGGGGTGACTCTAGAATTTATTTTGTACGATATGGGTATCAAATGAAAGGTATTAATGAGTATTTAAAAGGGCGTGGGCCTTAGTTCTATAGATGGACGCCTTTTCGAGATATCGCCATAAAGTGGACCAGGGGTGACTCTAGAATTTTTTGTACGATATGGGTATCAAATGAAAGGTGTTAATGAGTATTTTAAAGGGCGTGGGCCTAAGTTCTATAGATGGACGCCCTTTTCGAGATATCGCCATAAAGATGGACCAGGGGTGACTCTAGAATTTGTTTGTACATATGGTATCAAATGAAGGTGTTAATGAGTATTTTAAAGGGAGTGGGCCTTAGTTCTATAGGTGGACGCCTTTCGAGATATCGCCATAAAGGTGGACCAGGTGTGACTCTAGAATTTATTTTGTACGATATGGGTATCAAATGAAAGGTATTAATGAGTATTTTTAAAGGGCGTGGGCCTAGTTCTATAGTGGACGCCTTTTCGAGATATCGCCATAAAAGATGGACCAGGGGTGACTCTAGAATTATTTTGTACGATATGGTATCAAATGAAAGGTATTAATGAGTATTTTAAAAGGGCGTGGGCCTAGTTCTATAGATGGACGCCTTTTCGAGATATCGCCATAAAGATGGACCAGGGGTGACTCTAGAATTTGTTTGTACGATATGAGTATCAAATGAAAGGTGTTAATGAGTATTTTAAGAGGGCGTGGGCCTTAGTTCTATACGTGGACGCCTTTTCGAGATATCGCCATAAAGGTGGACCAGGGGTGACTCTAGAATTGTTTGTACGATATGAGTATCAATGAATGTGTTAATGATAATTTTAAAAGGGAGTGGGCCTTAGTTCTCTAGGTGGACGCCTTTTCGAGATATCGCCATAAAGGTGGACCAGGGGTGACTCTAGAATTTATTTTGTACGATATGAGTATCAAATGAAAGGTGTTAATGAGTATTTTAAGAGGGCGTGGGCCTTAGTTTTATATGTGGACGCCTTTTCGAGATATCGCCATAAAGGTGAACCAGGGGTGACTCTAGAATTTGTTTGTACTATATGGGTATCAAATGAAAGGTGTTAATGAGTATTTTAAAAGGGAGTGGGCCTTAGTTCTATGGGTGGCCGCCTTTTCGAAATATCGTTATAAAAGTGCACCAGGGTTGACTCTAGAATGCGTTTGTACAATATGGGTATCAAACGAAAGGTGTTAATAAGTGTTTTAAAAGGGAGTGGGCCTTAGTTCTATGGGTGGACTCCTTTTCGGGATATCGCCATAAACGTGGACCAGGGGTGACTCCAGAATGCGTTTGTAAATATGGGTATCAAATGAAAGGTGTTAATGAGTATTTTAAAAGGGCGTGGGCCTTAGTTCTATAGGTGGACGCCTTCTCGAGATATCGCTATAAAGGTGGGCCAGGGGTGACTCTAGAATTTGTTTGTACGATATGGGTATCAAATGAAAGGTGTTAATGTGTATTCTAAAAGGGCGTGGGCCTTAGTTCTATAGGTGGACGCCTTTTCAAGATATCGCCATAATGTGGACCAGGGGTGACTCTAGAATTTGTTTGTACGATATGGGTATCAAATGAAAGGTGTTAATGAGTATTTTAAAAGGGAGTGGGCCTTAGTTCTATAGGTGGATGCCTTCTCGAGATATCGCCATAAAGGTGGGCCAGGGGTGACTCTAGAATTTTTTTGTACGATATGGGTATCAAATGAAAGGTGTTAATAAGTATTTTAAAAAGGAGAGTGCCTTAGTTCTATAGGTGGACGCCTTTTCGAGATATCGCCATAAAGGTGGGCCAGGGGTGACTCTAGAATTTGTTTGTACGATATGGGTATCAAATGAAAGGTGTTAATGTGTATTCTAAAAGGGCGTGGGCCTTAGTTCTATAGGTGGACGCCTTTTCAGATATCGCCATAATTGTGGACCAGGGGTGACTCTAGAATTTGTTTGTACGATATGGGTATCAAATGAAAGGTGTTAATAAGTATTTTAAAAGGGAGTGTGCCTTAGTTCTATATGTGGACGCCTTTTCGAGATATCGCCATAAACATGGACCAGGGGTGACTCTAGAATGCGTTTGTACGATATGGGTATCAAATTAAAGGTATTAATGAGGGTTTTAAAAGGAGTGGCCCTTAGTTGTATATGTGAAGGCGTTTTCGAGATATCGACCAAAATGTGGCCAGGGTGATCCAGAACATCATCTGTCGGGTACCGCTAATTTATTTATATATGTAATACCACGAACAGTATTCCTTCCAAGATTCCAAGGGCTTTTGATTTCGCCCTGCAAAACTTTTTCATTTTCTTCTACTTAATATGGTAGGTGTCAGAACCATTTTACCAAGTTTTTTTCTAAAGTTATATTTTGCTTCAATAGACCAATACAATTACAATGTTCATCCCTTTTTTCGTATATGGTATATGGCATTTTTTCATTTTTCGTAATTTTCGATATCGAAAAAGTGGGCGTGGTCATAGTCGGATTTCGGCCATTTTTTACACCAATACAAAGTGGGTTCAGATAAGTACGTGAACTGAGTTTAGTAAAGATATATCGATTTTTGCTCAAGTTATCGTGTTAACGGCCGAGCGGAAGGACAGACGGCCGACTGTGTATAAAAACTGGGCGTGGCTTCAACCAATTTCGTCCTTTTTCACAGAAAAGAGTTATCGTCCTAGAGTCTAAGCCTCTACCAAATTTCACAAGGATTGGTAAATTTTTGTTCGACTTATGGCATAAAAGTATCCTAGACAAATTAAATAGAAAAGGGCGGAGCTACTCCCATTTTGAAATTTTCTTTTATTTTTGTATTTTGTTGCAACATATCATTACTGGAGTTGAATGTTGACATAATTTACTTATATACTGTATTTATTTATTTATTTATTTATTTATTTACAGTCTTGTAGACCTAAATTAGGTACATGTATGTATGAGATCATTATCTAAATGGTAGTGCTTTGCAATAGTTATATAATAATTTCTTAAATTTATTGATATTTGGACATTGTTTTATTTCAAATGGTAGATCATTGTACTCTCTCAATCCCTCGTAGTATATATTGTTCTTGTCGAATTCTGATCGAACAGCTGGCAGACGGAAGTTATTCCTGTTTCTTGTGTGGTAGTCATGAACCTCGTTGTTGTATATTACTCGGTCATTTAAATATTTCGGCAGGTTGCCTAGTTTCATGTTGTGTATGAATTTTAGAGTGTAGTATACAATGAGTTGCTTTACACTCAGCCAATTTAAACTTTCTAACATTCATGTATTGGGGTATCATATCGTTTTCTAAGAATAAACCGCATTGCTTTATTTTGTTTCACCTGTAGTTTTGCGATGTTCGAGTCGGCTAACATGAATAATATCGTAGGGCAGTATATGAAATGAGGTTCTATAATGGACCTATAAACCATAATTTTATAATATTTGCTGACGTGCTTGCATGTCCGGAACATAAATCCAATTTTTTTTGATATCTTTGCCTCTGTATACTTAAGATGCTCATTGAACTTAAGTTTCTCATCAATTATAATTCCTAGGTATTTAATTTCTTTAACTTTTTGTATGGTACTATTTGCTATTTTCAAGGCTAAATTATTTTCTTCTGCATTCTTTCTTCTCATGGTCATCCATTTCGTTTTTTCAATATTTAAATAAAAATAAATGTAAGGCGCGATAACCTCCGAAGAGATCTAAGGCCGAGCTTCTCTTCCAATTTGCGTCGTGCTCCTCTTGATTTTTCCCTACAAATTGGCCGGACGGGACCTACATGTTTTATGCCGACTCCGAACGGCATCTGCAAGGCAGATGAGTTTTCACTGAGAGCTTTTCATGGCAGAAATACAATCGGAGCGCTTGCCAGACACTGCCGAGGGGCGACCCCGCTTAGAAAAATTTTCTTCTAATTGAAAAATCTTATTTCTAAAATTTTGATGTTGCTTTGCCCGGGAGTTGAACCCAGGGCATACGGTGTGATAGGCGGAGCACGCTACCATCACACCACGGTGGCCGCCAATTTCAATATTTATTTTAAGCTTATTTTGACACAACCAATTATAAACAGCATTCAAGTCCGCTTGCATTTTAGTTATAGCTTCGATCTCCGACGAACAACTTATTGTCAATAATGCATCATCTGCGAAGAGTCGTATCTTGCAGTGGCTAAGACAGCTCTTTATATCGTTTATATATACAATGAATAATATTGCAGCAAGAATAGATCCTTGTGGAAGACCTATGTCAACATCAACTTCCGGCGACGATGTGCTTCTAATTATGGTTTTCTGTTTTCTGCTAGTAAGGTAGCTTTTAACCACCGCAGTGCTGTATTACGTACCCCAATATTATGCAGTTTCCTTAGTAGGATGACCCTGTCGATGGTTTCAAATGCCCTTTTTAGGTCCAGAAAGACCGACACTGTTACTAACTTGTTTGATAGGCTTTGTTTCCATTCCGCTATAACCAGGTTTAGAGCGCTTTCACAAGAGTGTTTAGTTCTGAACCCTGATTGTTCACATATAATAATTTGATTTTTATTCAGGTAATCGAGAAGCTGGTCTTTTACGATTTTCTCTAAAATCTTTTCATCACTAGGCAACGTATTAATAGGCCGTATTTCCTCTGGTTTTTCAGTCCCTTTAACTTTTTCAACTGGTATCACTGTCGATGTTTTCCAGCATGCTGGGACTACACCTTCTCTAAAGCTCTCATTAACAATACATGTATAAGCGTATCCCAAATATTCCATACTGTCTTTATATACACCTCCTGTTACCAGTTTTTTTCCTCCATACTTATTTTTTAAATTAGTTGCTGTTCTCAACAGCTGTTCCACATTTATTTGCTTCAGTTCAAAAACACTCCCCCTAATATCCTCTGTGGCCTCATCTGATGTAGCTGGTTCAATGGTATTACATATTGTTGTGATGCTCTCGACAAAGAACTGATTCAAATGGGTCGCGATATCGGGGTCTCCTTCAATAACTGTACTATTTATTACTATACGTTTTACTTGGGCTGTGTCATGACTCATGTTTATGGCATCTTTAAGACATTTCCACATTAGTTTCTGATTGTTGCAATTAAGCGCTATTTTATTTTCCATGTATTGCTTCTTTTTTATTTTTACAAGTCTTTTATATATACGTTTTGTATAACTATAACTATCCCACTCATTTGTACTCTGTGCTATTTTGTAAAGCTCATATTTTAATTTGTTTAACTCCGTAAGCTCCCGGTCATACCATTTATTTACTAATTTAATTTGCACTCGTTTCTCGTAGGTAAGCGTTGCCATTATATCCCCTAATATATTGTTAATAGTTTCAACTTTAAGTCCTATATCACATTTATTCAGTTCCGATATATTGTAATTCCTAAGGAGAGCAACCAGACTTTCCTTTGTATAATTATCCCAGCATACGCGGTTTTCATATATTCTCATTTTGTGTCTTTCTTGAACAGGCATTTTGAAGCAGATCGTTTCATGGTCTGATATTCTATGGTTTTCTAGATTTTTATTTCAATTTTATCATTGTTACTATAAAGAAGGTCTATTTTTGTCTGTGACACTTCTGTTACCCTTGTATTAAACTTAATTAGTTGGTGCATTGATGCTATCGCGAATATATGATTTAGCTGGTTTGTGTACGTTGACTGTACATTCACATTTATGTTAAAATCGCCTATAATAATATTGTTTTCAGTTTCACAAAAATATTCTTCTAACACCTCGCCCATATGGTTTATAAATTCAGCATCGCTTGTGTTTGGTGAGTGGTATACTACACCTATTTTCCATTTAATCGTGTTTTTTATGGTTTTAATCACAATACACCATAGGTTATTATTAATACTGTTATTAAATACTACTTTAAATTCGATCGATTTATGAATGTATATAAGGACACCACCTGTGTGTCGGCTATGCGAATCGCATCTAACGTGATTATATCCAATAATATTTATTTCTGTGTCACTTATATTCTCTGTGGTGTGGGTCTCAGTACATAACACAATACTGGGATTTTCTTCTTCAACCATTCTTTGGACTTCGGCTTTGTTTGCCGTGATACTGTTAGTATTGAGGTATATACACTTCAACTCTGCTTTCACTTTATTTTGTACTTTTATATTGGTATCTTCATTATTTCTTAATTGCTAATAACCGAGCTTTTGTTTTTTTATTTGTAGTTTATTGATATAGCATGGGCACTCTTTATCAAATGTGTCGTGATTAAAGTCTATTTCTAACTTCAACTTTTCTTTGGCCTTTATACAATTTAGGCATTTATTTATGGGGGTTTCTTCACACGTTTTTGAGCTATGTTTTCCATGGCACCTATTGCAGGCTTCATCGCTTTTACAATCTGATGCTCTATGATTGAAACCTTTACATTTGTAGCACATTAGTACGCTAATCGCGTCATACACTTTGCATCTTTCCCACCCGATGTTAATTCTCTCAGCTGCCAAAATCTTGGAAAAGTCCTCTTTATCAATTTCAAAAATTATATCTTGCACCATTGTGTTACCTCGTTTTCTCTCGATTTTTTTTACAATTTTTAGTGAACTCTTGCTTACACATTCATTTTGTTTTTTTATGGTGTCTATTAGCACATCATTTTCGTATTTAAAAATTATGCCCCGAGACTACAAAACTTGGACGAATCTGCTTACTTCGTATTCTCTACCAATGTTGTTTTCAATTGCTAATTTTATTTTTCACGCTCATCATTATTTTCACTATGGATTACCATCACCCCATTATTTCTTGTTTCGATATTTGAAATCTTTAGGTTTTTCGGATCCACCTTGTTGTTCAGATCTTGCTTTGTTTTTTCACTAGTTTGTTTTCCTTTCGGTTTCACTATTATTGCGACATCTTTTTTAAGCTGTGGTACTTCACTCTTTTTATTATTATTTCTTATGGCATCAGCATATGATACTCTTTTTTCATTATCATTGCTGTTTATTTTTTTATTTCAGTATGCACTTTTTCATTGTCTTTACCAATTAACTCTGCCTAACTGTAAAGATATTAACTTTTCTTTTAAAATTTGAATAAAAAAATTTTTTTTAAAAAGTGGGCGTGGTCGTTCTCCGATTTTGCTAATTTTTAATAATCAGACATATAGTAATAAGAGTAACGTTCCTGTCAAATTTCATCATGATATCTTCAACAACTGCCAAATTACAGCTTGCAAAACTTCTAAATTACCTTCTTTTAAAAGTGGGCGGTGCCACGCCCATTGTCCAAAATTTTACTAGTTTTCTATTCTGCGTCATAAGTTCAACTCACCTACCAAGTTTCATCGCGTAATCCGTATATGGTAATGAATTATCGCACTTTTTCGATTTTTCGAAATTTTCGATATCGAAAAAGTGGGCGTGGGTTATTGTCCGATATCATTCATTTTAAATAGCGATCTGTGATGAGTGCCCAGGAACCTACATACCAAATTTCATCAAGATACCTCAAAATTTACTCAAGTTATCGTGTTAACGGACAGACGGACGGTCGGACGGACATGGCTCAATCGAATTTTTTTCCGATACTGATGATTTTGATATGTGGAAGTCTATATCTATCTCGATTCCTTTATACCTGTACAACCAACCGTTATCCAATCAAATGTTAATATACTCTGTGAGCTCTGCTCAACTGAGTATAAAAAGGAGTGGGCCTTAGTTCTATATGTGGACGCCTTTTCGAGATATCGCCATAAACGTGGACCAGGGGTGACTATAGAATGTGTTTGTACGATATGGGTATCAAATTAAAGGTATTAATGAGGGTTTTAAAAGGGAGTGGCCCTTAGTTGTATATGTGAAGGCGTTTTCGAGATATCGACCAAAATGTGGACCAGGGTGATCCAGAACATCATCTGTCGGGCCACCGCTAATTTATTTATATATGTAATACCACGAACAGTATTCCTTCCAAGATTCCAAGGGCTTTTGATTTCGCCCTGCAAAACTTTTTCATTTTCTTCTACTTAATATGGTAGTTGTCACACCCATTTTACCAAGTTTTTTTCTATAGTTATATTTTGCGTCAATAGACCAATACAATTACCATGTTCATCTCGTTTTTCGTATTTGGTATATAATTATGGCATTTTTTTAATTTTTCGTAATTTTCGATATCGAAAAAGTGGGCGTGGTCATAGTCGGATTTCGGCGATTTTTTACACCAATACAAAGTGAGTTCAGATAAGTACGTGAACTGAGTTTAGTAAAGATATATCGATTTTTGCTCAAGTTATCGTCTTAACGGCCGAGCGGAAGGACAGACGGTCGACTGTGTATAAAAACTGGGCGTGGCTTCAACCGATTTCGCCCTTTTTCACAGAAAACAGTTATCGTCCTAGAATCTAAGCCTCTACCAAATTTCACAAGGATTGGTAAATTTTTGTTCGACTTATGGCATTAAAAGTATCCTATACAAATTAAATGGAAAAGGGCGGAGCCACGCCCATTTCGAAATTTTCTTTTATTTTTGTATTTTGTTGCAACATATCATTACTGGAGTTGAATGGTGACATAATTTACTTATATACTGTAAAGATATTAACTTTTCTTTTAAAATTTGAATTAAAAAAATTTTTTTTAAAAAGTGGGCGTGGTCGTTCTCCGATTTTGCTAATTTTTATTAAGCGGACATAAGTAATAAGAGTAACGTTCCTGCCAAATTTCATCAGTGATATCTTCAACGACTGCCAAATTACAGCTTGCAAAACTTTCTAAATTACCTTCTTTTAAAAGTGGGCCGTGCCTCGCCCATTGTCCAAAATTTTACTAGTTTTCTATTCTGCTGTCATAAGTTCAACTCACTACCAAGTTTCATCGCTTAATCCGTATTTGGTAATGAATTATCGCACTTTTTCGATTTTTCGAAATTTTCGATATCGAAAAAGTGGACGTGGTTATTGTCCGATATCGTTCATTTTAAATAGCGATCTGAGATGAGTGCCCAGGAACCACCAACCAAATTTCATCAAGATACCTCAAAATTTACTCAAGTTATCGTGTTAACGGACAGACGGACGGACATGGCTCAATCGAATTTTTTTCGATACTGATGATTTTGATATATGGAAGTCTATATCTATCTTGATTCCTTTATACCTGTGCAACCAACCGTTATCCAATCAAAGTTAATATACTCTGTGAGCTCTGCTCAACTGAGTATAATTATTTCGCCGATGAGCCACCCATACAAATATGTAGCGTCGCCTGGTTAAATGTTGTTGTATGTTACATTTGACGACTTTTGGGGAAAACGCGATTGAAGTTTAAAACGCGTTTTCTCGAAAATTTAAGACAGAAACCGATTTTACACAAACAATGAAACATTTATTGCAGGTTTTCTTTAGTCACATTTTGTCGTATGTTACATTTCACAACATGGTTGTGGTCGTTCCATGCACATGCGACAAATTACTGCCAGCATTTGTAAAAATTACGTGAATGAAAACGTTTTATTCAGCTTTATTTAAAATCAAAAACATATTTTATACGTATAACAACAACATTAAAGTAAACATAAAAAACAATAGTTTATCCAATTCGAGTAAACAAAGGAATTCAATTTAGCTTTAGTACAAAAAAAAACTTAACAAATTAACGTTTAAAAATAATATAAAGTAGGTACATATAGATGAGATCGCAATTTAATTACATTTATAATATGGTTCTATAAAAAGATTTGTCTTCTTCCCTTTCCAAAAATAGAATGCAACTTTTTAAGTCCTTAATTTTATTCAAACCAAGTTCTTTTTTGGAACAAGCTTATGTTCTTGTCTCCACATACTCAATATATTTGAGTATCTAGTTTTATTTTTTCTTAGATCTACGGTACTATAGTTTACTTGTTTAAATGATGTCTTAACACCAATTTTAAACAAGTCAGACTTTGAGTAGCTCAAATATTTGCATTTGAAAAATTTAACGTCTTTGAAACTCAAATTTTCTGATTTAATGGAATAACATTTGAAGTCTAATTCAGTAATATGGTTAATTTTATATTTGGGAAAGTCATGCTCTTTAAGCAGTCTTATTAAAGAAATTTGGCTTGGAATTTCCAGGTTCCGCAAATACTTCTCAATGGCACTATGAACGCAGTCAACTTCCTGTAAGCTTGAATTGCCCTGGCTCACTAAATTTTGCTTAACTTCTTCTATCTCTGGATTGTCATGAATAAATTGAAGTAATGCAGTTGAAGTTGCACGATTTCTATTTTGTGGAACGCATGAATCACTACAAAGTGTAATGCTGTTCAAATTAGGATGGTCAGTGACAACCTTTTTAATATTTTAATTAAGGCACTGGCAATATCATTTCCACTGCGTCCGCTCAAAATTTCGTTCCATAAAGCACAGTATGTAACTTTTGCGTGACGGGAATAACAAAGATACCAGTAAGATTGTATACGACAGTTTACGTTTATAATAAAAACTAGACGCAAACATTTTCGGAAGGGTAAATACATTTCTAAATCATTATTTGTTCAAGTATTCACATTAATGGGAGGGGGTAGGGGCACTCACCACTGGCAGGCACTTCCTTGCTAAATAAGAACACGATATGGTTTCTAATTTAATACAATAATAGTTAATTTAAATCTCGTTTTAGTTTAGTAATAGGTTTCGGTTTAGTATAAAGAATTTTACTAATAAATTTTAAGTCTAACAACTGATAGGTAATTCAACCGCGCGCTCTAAAAGACAACTGCCTGCGCGGCCGTCGATGACCGCTCGATAAGCTGTGCAGTGAGCGTACAAATCAACATATACCAAAGTAAGTAAATAGAAAAGAAGCGGTAGCTTTCCAATCTCTTCTTAAGAGTTTGACATTAGGATTTTAGGGTAAATGTGGATATAAAGGTAAGTATAAAATTCAAATTTGAGTGTAAATTCAGCAATGCAATTAAGGTAGGTATTTAAAAGGTCAGTATTTTTACAGGTAAGTTAATCAAAATTGGATCAAATTTTCATACATCGCTCTGCAGGAGTCATTATTAGAAATGCGTGGCATTGGCGCAAAGCGTGCTGGCGGCAACATAGGCGGCATTTTCCCAATTCCATGATTAGATCTGTGGAGAAAAACGTTAGAATAAAAAAGAGAAAAGGAACTCAGCATTAGGGTGAATTGAGGTTGAACTGCAGATAAGATAATTCTAGCTGGGAAGAAAAAGGCAATAGAATTAGGATGGGGTCAATAAACAGATTTTGGTGATGTTCCGCGTTATTAATCCATGTTGAGTATGAATATCGAGGACGCGAACATTTCCATCGGGACCTGCATGCAGTTTTGAAATGCGTCCGAGGCGCCACTCATTGGGTGGCAACAGATCATCTTTAACAACGACTAGATCGCCTTCTTTCAGGTTCGTTTGAGATGTTTTCCATTTTTGTCGTTTATGCAGTTGTTGAAGATACTCGTTCTTCCAGCGATTGCTGAATTGATGGTGTGTAAGTAATTGCCATTTACGAGTTGGATTTAGATTTTCTGCATTGGCTTCCGGCAGGGACAGCAGGGGGCACCACGGAGAAAATGTCCCTGGCGTTAGCGCGAGTAGGTCTGTAGGGTCCTCCGACATGGGAGAAATAGTCTGGAGTTGAGGACTCCTTCATACGAACGATGAGGGTCGTGAATTCTTCAAAGGAGAACTTATGATTACCAGCTACTTTTGTTTAAATGGGTTTTACAACTTTTAACTGCTGCTTCCATAGCCCACCCGTGTGGGGAGCATATGGTGGTATGAATTGCCAAGAAAGGCCTCGAGGAGCATAATTTCGGCGATGTCTTGATTTGCTTCTTGGAGAAAAGAGGCATTTCCTTTTGAATCGCTCGATGAGCGCCGATAAAGTTCTTTCCGTTGTCGGACATGATTTGTGCGCCATTCCGCGGCGGCCCACAAAACGCGCAAAGGGCTGCTCTAAACGCTTCGGTGGTCAAGTTTTGAACAGACCTCAAGATGTATGGCTTTAGTTGAAAAACAAACAAAGATGCAGACATAGACTTTGGAGTAGGAGGCGCGTCGTAGAGTAGAGGTTTTGACGAGGAATGGGTCCCGCAGAAATCGGCTCCTGTCGTGTGGAACGGGACAGTATACGTTGATCGTTCGGCTGGCAACGCTGCCATGATCTGGGAATTCATCTTCTGCTTGTGGATCGTGCAAGTCTTGCAGTGGAAAATATATGACTTTATCTTTTGTTTAAAGCGCGGAATATAATATTATTGCTGTACCATCCGAAGCATGAGTTGCTTTTCTGCGTGAAATAGAAGATTGTGAGTAAAGTCGAGGAAGAGGGTACACAATTTTGAGGATTCGGGAATGATGATCGGATGACGTTCATTATCACTGAGTGGGGCATAACTTAGGCGTCCATTCACGCGCAATATTTCCTTCTGGTCTAACATTGGGTTCAATGGCAGTAGCGGAATCTTGCTACTTATCGGCTTAGATGCTTTTAATAAAGAGATTGCTTCCGCATAGTACATTTGTTGAGTTACGATGATAAGGCGTTCCTTTGCATGGCAAATCTCTTCTGGAGAGAGAGAATATGTTGAAGGGACTTGTTGTTTTTTCGCTTTGTGGATGAACCGATACATGTACGCGGTAACGCGGAGGGCCCTAGTGAATGAAGGGAAACGTCCTAAGGGATCCAGGGCCTCTCCGGTGTGTAATGCTCGACACGTTTTGTTCTGGGGGACTGGAATTTTGAGGAACCGCTTTAGGCCAGAAATCGGAAGACTTGGATAGCCACTCCCGGCCTTTCCACCATAGGGAGGATTCAACTAGCTCTTGGGGTTTGCATCCACGTGTTTCAAGGTCTGCTGGATTGTCGCCGCTTGGACACATGGCGCCAAGTAACATTGCCGACATTTTTGAGAATTTTCGCAGTGCGGTTTGCTACGTATGTGGTTTTTCCAACCATGCTAACACGATTGAGGAGTCTGAACAGAGACTTAGCTCATGTGGGGCCATTTTTAAATGAGAGCATATTTGTTTGACTAATTTTGAGAGTAGTACTGCCCCACACAATTCAAGGCGAGGTAGGCTTACGGTTTTTAAAGGGGCTACTTTGCTATTTGCTACTAACAAATTTGTAGTGAAATCGTTATCGCTATTCTGCACTCTGAGGTGCACGCATGCGCAGAATGCTTTTTCTGAGGCATCAGGGAATCCGTGTATTTGAAATGGTCTGTCGGGAGAAAAGTCGACCCATCGGGGGATTTTTATGTCACCTATCGCTGCGAGATTCCCCGAAAGGTATTCCATTTGTATAAGGCCAGAGGTTTGATCTCTTCGTCCCAGTCCGTTCCTTCCAACCAGAGTTATTGAAGGAGAGCCTTGGCTAATATCATAATTGGCGCTAGCCATCCTGCCGGGTCAAACAATTTCGCTATTGCTGATAATATTTGTCGCTTTGTCCTTGATTCGTCGGCTGGTAGAGGGTCATACGAGTACGAGAATGAGTCGTTGATAGCGTTCCATTTTATTCCAAGGGTCTTTGTGGAGCTGACATGGAATTTTAGAAAATCTGCATCGAGGAGATCAGGTTTGGGATGGATTTGAGTATTCGGGGTGAGTAGCCGTTATTCTCTTCAGAGGAAACCGGCTGATCTCAGAGCTTCGATAACTTGGGCCATGGAATTTATTGTGGGACTGTAGGTTATATCCGACAGAGAGGATGTCATCTACATAAGTCTCGTTTAGAAGAACATTTCTGGCGAATTCATCTTGGTGTCTGCAACTTGAC
>JARSSU010040441.1:0-11320 GCA_029619165.1 Eurosta solidaginis
TAGGAAAATGAAACCTAGGGTAACCCTGGAATGTGTTTGTACGACATGGGTATCAAATTAAAGGTATTAATGAGGGTTTTAAAAGGGTTGGCCCTTAGTTGTATATGTGAAGGCGTTTTCGAGATATCGACCAAAATGTGGACCAGGGTGACCCAGAACATCTTCGGGTACCGCTAATTTATTTATATATTTAATATCACGAACAGTATTCCCTGTCATTATTCCAACGGCTTTTGATTTCGCCCTGCAGAACTTTTTCATTTTCTTCTACTTAATATGGTAGGTGTCACACCCATTTTACAAAGTTTTTTCTAAAGTTATATTTTGCGTCAATAAACCAATCCAATTACCATGTTTCAACCCTTTTTTCATATTTGGTATAGAATTATGGCATTTTTTTAATTTTTCGTAATTTTCGATATCGAAAAAGTGGGCGTGATTATAGTCGGAGTTCGGCCATTTTTTATACCAAGATAAAGTCAGTTCAGATAAGTAAGTAAACTAAGTTTAGTAAAGATATATCGATTTTTGCTCAAGTTATCGTGTTAACGGCCGAGCGGAACGACAGACGTTCGATTGTGTATAAAAACTGGACGTGGCTTCAACCGATTTCGCCCATTTTCACAGAAAACAGTTATTGTCATAGAGTCTATGCCTGTACCTAATTTCACAAGGATTGGTAAATTTTTGTTCGACTTATGGTATTAAAAGTATTCTAGACAAATTAAAGGAAAAAGGGCGGAGCCACGCCCATTTTGAAATTTTCTTTTATTTTTGTATTTTGTTGCACCATATCTTTACTGGAGTTGAATGTTGACATAATTTACTTATATACTGTAAAGATATTCAATTTTTGTAAAAAATTTTATTTAAAAAAATTTTGTTCGTCATCCGATTTTGCTAATTTTTAGTTAGCACACATATAGGAATAGGAGTAACGTTCCTGCCAAATTTCATCATGATATCTACAACGACTTCCAAAATTCACCTAGCAAAACTTTTAAATTACTTTCTTTTGAAAGTGGGCGGTGCCAGCACACCTACCAAGTTTCATCGCTGTAGCCGTCTTTGGTAATGAATTATCGCACTTTTTCGGTTTTCCGAAATTTTCGATATCGAAAAAGTGGGCGTGGTTATAGCACGATTTCGTTCATTTTTAAATAGCGGTCTGAGATGAGTGCCCAGGAACCCACATACCAAATTTCTACAAGATACCTCAAAATTTACTCAAGTTATCGTGTTTAGGGGCGGACGGACTGACATGGCTAAATAAATTTCTTGCAGAATTCAAATGTATGTTTGTTCGCTGATGATCAATGGTAGATCCAACAAAAATATTTCTATAAATTGTGAATATATAGAGAGAGTAGACCAACTTAAGTATCTAGGAGTTATTATTGATGACAAACTTAAGTTTTATCTGCATATAGATTATGTTTGCGAAAAAATAGCTAAAAAGATTAATTTCGTTAAAAGAATACGGAAACAAGTTTCAACTATGTGTGCAATAACAATTACAACACGATCGTTAAACCACATTTTGAATATTGTTCCACTATCCTTTTCTTAAGCACAATGTCAAGTATAGATAGAATGCAGAAATTCCAAAATAAAGCTATGAGATCTATTCTTAAATGTAGTGTAATGACATTGATTTCAACGCTTCTTGAAACGTTGAAATGGATGTCTGTAAATCAGCGTGTTATGTTTAACGCGTTATGCTTTATGTTTAAAATTAAATATAATATTTTACCAAGATATTTAACGTCCGAGATATGCTATGTAGCTGATATACAACCATATCCCCTTAGGAACAATATTGATTTTAGAAGACCACCTCTAATGTCAAGTGCGGCACAAAATAGTTTGTTTTATAAAGAAGCTAGCTTATTTAATTCATTGCCGATGGAAATAAAGTCTGAATCTAATATGTACATATCTATTTAATTAGCGAGCTTTGCTCATATTGCTTTATACAATGTTTTTTTTTAATTGATATTAGAGATTGATATAATAGTAACAGCGGAAGTATTAAAAACAAATACTGTAAAAATCCGAACAAATGTTACTAAGCTTTCAAAAGCGCGCCTAAAAATCATATCCACACCATTAGGAATAAACTACATACAGAGTGTATGTGCCTACATGGTGATCAAAAGGAATATAAACAAAAAGGCAACTCTTAGAGACCAATTGTACAGCGAACAACGGGATATTCATATGGCTTAGCAGCTAAAGGCTTGCACTGATATGAATGTTGGAGATTCGAGTTCAACGCTCAACTCCCGAAAAGCTAGCTGATGAAGAAGTGAAATTCAGAAACATCGCCGTTTGTAAACTTACAATTTTTCTCTAATATGTACATATTTAAGAGAAAAGTGATTGATTTTGTTAAAGTTAATTATGATTAAGATTTGAAATGTAATAATGAATTACTACATTTAATTTATAATTTAAAAAGTAGCTAAATTGCTAAATAAATAAACTCTACTACTATTACATAAATTTCTTTTTTCACACAGATCATTTTGATATATAGAAGTCTATATCTATCTCGATTAGTTTATGTCGTTACGGAACAGCGTTTTGCGAACAAAATTAATATATATACTCTGTGAGCTCTGCTCAGCTGAGTATAAAAAAAAGAAGAAAAAAAATGTATTGAAAACAAAACAATTCGCCTCAAGAGCGGCTTAACTGGTAAATGTTGAAAGCATGAAGACAATGAGCTAAAATCGCAGCTATCGCTTAAATAAATGAATTTTTTGACGTACGCAATTTTGTTTACGAGTAGGTGATGTTACACATTTGTTTTGTATACATTTCAAGCGTTTTTTTTTGTTCGTAGATATAGTTTCTTATATGATTTGATTGACCGCTTTGACCATGGAGAAACTATTAGCTAATGAAACTCCATTAATTTAGCCCCATTTAACATATTATACGCTTAACCGCCCATGCTTGCTTGCTGCACAGCTCGGTTGTTTTAATCATCATTTATCAAATACGCTTATGAATGAGATGATCTGCATAGTTTAAATCATACCGCCAAAGTGCAGAAATCTATGGAGAAACAATTTGTAAATTACCTACTTGTTGTCGGTTAGCATTTGCGTTGATGTTTTAAGATCAAAACAATAGCGAAACTAATGTTTTCATGGACTCCCGCATTGGCGGATATTTTTCATTCATAATTGAAAAAAAATATACAAATACATACGTGTTTACTTACATATTTACACAAATTAAAAAAAGTTTTGTCTATTAATTATCTCAGTATTGATCAGTTAAGGACGTTATGATTAATGCTTCACCACTTGACTATTGGAAGGATTAATGGCGTGGTGGAACCAAGATTTTAAAAACAAATCAAAATGAAGGCAATTGGATTAGCAAAAATGATCAAAGTACTTATGTCGGATTTTTGTTTCTACTGTTAAAGGATCCTAAAGAATGAAGTACTCAAAGATATTCAACGCATGACCCGCCTAAGATGCCTCGTTTAAGAAAATATGAATACTTTGTAAAAGCTTGGTATACCAGCTTATTAATAAAGGCTATGCTAAGTGACATTGCGCAACAGCATCAGCTGCGAGCCGTTCAAAACGAAACCTGGCTGCAGAAAAGCAACTCTCTTATCGCGCCACTTCTTTAAGCTAATGTTGGAGAATAAAATTTCAGCAGCAGATCTAATCTGCGGTAGTAGTATAATATTATAAACAATTTCGAGCGTAGGCCTATAAGGCTTATATACTTTGCTTTAACAATTGTGACGTTAATCAAGACAAGACGAAATCCATTCTGTTATCCAACAAAGATTTGACTTCTCGAAAAAAAAAGTTCGGTATCCACAATCGACTTAATCGGTGGTAGCGCTTAGCGATTTGTTTTAAGTCCCACTAAAGTCAACCGAAAAAGAAGTTTTTGTTAGCATTGCTCATCCACTCCATCCATTCGTCAGTCTATTTGTCCGTGTGGTCATCATCACATGTATATGCAATAACTGTCATTTAAAGAAATCATTTTAATTAAATTCAACACACTACTTTTTCTGACTGCGACTAATACTCCTGTAAAAAATAAATGAAGGGCTTAGAACCAAAAGGATCTAAGTAAAATCGACGTTGAATTGAGATAATTAAGGTTAATGTAAATTACTTATTGTAAATTCTGGGTAAATGCGTTTGAAATGATTCCTGTCTAAATGAATGCAGGTTAATAAACTAATTCAAAGGATGTTTACTGCAGATGGAAAATAACTGTAAATTTCCAAAAATTATTGCAAAAATTTCCAAAAATTATGGCAATAAAATTTTGAACGTTGATTGCTCAGCCAAAAGAACATGCAGGAATTTTTTCAAGTATGCAGTTTTGTAGCCCGTTTAATTTTAGTATATAAAGTGCTAAATCTAAGCTCGTAGAATGTATCGCTGATTTTTGGAAATTTTTTTTCTTACGAGGATAAGGACTTTTTTCCATATAAAAAAAATTACGTTAAAAAATTCCTATGGGGTATAAACTCAAGAAAAAATTGCCAAAAAATTAGGGAAATTTTTTACAAAACTAAGATTAACATACTTACTGGCTTCAAAACTGCTTACTCAAAGGAGTTCTAAAAATCTTGAGAAAAAAGTTGAAAATTCGGCAAATTTTCGCGAATTTGACATACATTAGGCATAGTAACACTATATTAAGTAAAAAATAAATAAATGTAAGGCGCGATAGCCTTCGAAAAGATCTAAGGCCGAGCTTCTCTTCCAATTTGCGTCGTGCTCCTCTTGATTTTCCCTACAAATTGGCCGCACGGGGACCTACATGATTTTATGCCGACTCCAAACGGCATCTGCAATGCAGATGAGTTTTCACTGAGAGCTTTTCATGGCAGAAATACACCCGCAGCGCTTGCCAAACACTGCCGAGGGGCGACCCCGCTTAAAAAAATTGTTATCTAATTGAAAAACCATATTTCTAAAATTTTTGAGTTGCTTTGCCCGGGGTTTGAACCAGGGCATCCAGTGTGGTAGGCGGAGCACGCTACCATCACACCACGGCTATATTAAGTATTTACAGAAAATATACAATGTACAGTTGCAGTTCAGCAAGGATAACTTAAATCGGTTTTATAGGCCGTCCTTTTTACAGGACACCAAAAATTGTTTGTGGCGATTTTCAGCAACAAAATCGAGTAATTTTGCAAAAATTTAATCACTATCATAATATTTTGTTTCTAAACCAGTCTATCTTGTCAAAAGAAGTAGTTCTTGTTGAAATTTGCATTTTTCATGGTGGACGATTGGGCTGTGAACCACCGTGTGTCTAATTATCGTAATCAGATAAAAGGACTCTCGTGGGCTTCATCAACTTCTGCATTTTCATTTTTCTCCTTAGTTTGACTTTTTTTTGTGAATTTTTGATGTTTGTCTCATGGGGAATATTCATATAAAAATCGTGGGGGACAGGTGGAATGTACGGAAGAAGCTGGGTCAAGTTTTCCCATTTTAGGTATGGAATCTTCAACGGAGTTGGGTGTAACGTCTTAAAACACGTCTTCGTTTAGCAGGAAAGATGGTCTTCCGACTTTAAGCGCTGAGCATATTTTCGCTCACAAGTACTTACGGGAAATAATGTTATTTGGCTCACTCATTTCAAATCACTCTAACTTGAGCAAAAATGTCGTAAGCACACAAAATATGTAAATTTGATACCACGAATTAGATGAAAATTTTTGTAATAACAGCTGACTTTCTAAACGTCAAATTCATTTTATTTTATTTTGTCCACTGCTTTACGATGATGTATTTTCATGTAAGCCTGATTTTACATTAGTCAAGTATTGAACCCAAGTCTGCGGCACAGACGAGAGAGGGGAGAGGCTTCTTCACCTCTTTCAAATCAGCGAGATTTCCTGCGAACTTAAGTTTAGCCCTTTATAATACTAAAATTAAACGGGCTACAAAACCACATACTTGAAAAAAATTCTGCATGTTCTTTTGGCCGAGCACTTAAATTTGATTGCTTGGAGGAGCGCACTTAGATCCGTTTGGCTCCAATCATTAATGCAATAAAATTAGTACGTTATTGGCCTGGCAAATATATCGCACTAAAATGTCCAAAATGGCTTGGATCGCATTGTCAACAAATAGACACTATATTAAATATACAAATATGGGTATAACTCAATTTATGTCACTTAGATCCTTTTGGTTCTGAGCCCTTCAAATATTATTTCAAAATGAAATATAATTCTGTGATAACTCAATACTTTTCGAGCCATTTCCGTAATTTATAAGGCTACACTGCTTAAATTTTATATGATCAACTCCGTAAGGTTAACTTAAAAACTGTATTTAAAATAAATAAATGTAAGGCGCGATAACCTCCGGAGAGATTTTAGGCCGAGCTTCCTTTCCAATTTGTGTCGTGCTCCTTTTAATTTTCTTACAAATTGGCGGGACGGGACCTACTTGTTTTATGCCGACTCCGCACGGAATCTGTAAGGCCGAATGGGTGGAGAGTAACAGTAAACTTACAATCTGTCAGATCACTACATTGTTTTCAGGCGAAAAATATATCCGTGAACAACATAGAAGACATTTTGTATGTAGAGTGCTTGAGCTGCAGTCCCGTCAATATATATATTAATTGTAAGAAAAACATTAAGAAAAAAATCTCACGCAGCACTTCATGAAAACTTCCTGGAATTTAAATAAGCATTAAAGGGACTTTGGTGAGGCCAAGCCGTACTGGACTCCCAGTCCTAAAGGGATAAGAGACAACGAAAAGACGGACAAAGCTCGCGAAGGAGAGCGTAGCACTGAATAAGGATATTTTATATATGTCTACAAATAGAGTCATTTTGCATAGCGGCAGGTGGCTTAGTTCAAAAGATAGAATTAAAAGAAAGCAATTATTTGTATAATTTCTTAATCATTAGATTATAAATAATGCTTCGTCAGTAATACCAGATTGATTTTTATCTAGGATTATACACTCAGAGAAAAATCGTTCTAAAACGAATGAAGTAAGTTCAAAATTAAGAACATTCGTTGACAAAAGTCTGTTAAGTACGTTTTTTTCCTAATTCGTGACCGATGGGCCTGTTTTAAGAACGGGTTTTCCAAGCACACCGTTCGTATTTTATGACCAATTTGGTATTGATGTGTGAACCTTCTGTGCTCATTTCAAGCACTACTTGGGCTTGATTTAAAATTTTGCGTTCTCACGCTTCGATAACGATTTGTAGTCGATTTAACATTTTTCAGTCTCAATTCAAGAACGGTTTGAGATTTATCTTTGGAGGGAGTGGGAAGGTAATTTTTCCACATAGTACCTATTTATTTATTTTGTATTATTATTTTATTAATAATAACACAAGTTTACAAATTCAGGTCAACTTTGGATCTGAGCAGATAAGAACGATTCTTAACTATATTTGATATGCTGAATTCGAATCTGCATTAAGTTTTTTAAGATTGATTCTAGTTTCCGAGTTCTTGCAGGATAGCACCATTGTTCTGTTATAGCAGCTTTTTAAATAGTGCCACTGCTTGATAAGTCATTTCAACTGTAACTGTAAAATAATATAAGTGACTAGAGCAAATAAAAATGCAGAGACAGTGTTCCAAAGTTGATTCAAACTGTTTTGTTACGTTTGTGGTTGTTATATGATTAAAAAAAGTGGCAAAATAATAACAAATGCGCTCAAAGATGCGTATCTGCACTACTTTGATTTCAGAGTAGCAGACACTCATAAGTTTTGGATACCGAAATTTATTTGTAACGCATGCAAAAACAAAGCTGTATAAGTGGTCATTGGGAGAACGTGAGTACTTTCTTTTCAATACCAGCGCTCTGGAGAGAACCTAAAAAACCATGTAGATGATTGCTACCTTTGTTTGATGAAAGTTACGGGTATAAATGCAAAAAATTAAAAAAATATAAATACCTGATGTATCATCAGTATCCATGCCAGTTTCACGTACTGCTAATGATTCATTGCCAGTTTGTCCAAGTATAATTGGAAACGTCCTGGAAAACCTTAACTCCATCACCCCCGAGCAGTGAAAGCGACTTTGTCATGGAAGCGACACATTTAATTTCGCAAGATGAACTAAGCGATTGATTCGTGATTTGAATTTGTCCAAACAAAAAGCAGAGTCGCTAGCATCACGGTTGCAGCAATGGAAATATTTAGACTCTCGAACACAAGTTACTGTATACAGAAACAGAAATCAGGCACTTCGACCGTTCTTCAAAAAAGAAGACAACATAAGTTTCTGTAACGGTATTAATGGTTTATTTAATGAAATGAATACACGAAACGAATGGCGTTTATTCATTGATGGTTCCAAATACAGCTTAATACAGCTCTTCTCCACAATGGAAATAACAAACCATCTATTCCGATTGCTTATGCAGTACAAGCGAAGGAATGCTACGAAACAATGCGGAAGATCATGTGCTTCATCAAATACAATGATCATAAATGGAAAATTTGTGGTGATCTAAAGGTTTAAACATTACTTACTTACTTAATTGGCGCTTAACCGTCTAAACGGTTATGGCCGTTCCAACAAGGCGCGCCAGTCGCTCCTTCGCTCCGCCAACCGGCGCCAGTTGGTCACACCAAGGGAGTTTAAATCGTTTTCCACCTGGTCCTACCAACGGAGTGGAGGCCGCCCTCTACCTCTGCTTCCATGGGCGGGTTCCGATAGAAACACTTTCTTGGCCGGAGCATCGTCTTTCATTCGCATAACATGGACTAGCCAGCGCAGCCGCTGCGTTTTAATTCGCTGAACTATGTTGATGTCTACGTATAGCTCGTACAGCTCATCATTAAATCTTCTTCGGTACTCGCCAACGCGTAGAGGTCCATAAATCTTTCGAAGAACTTTTCTCTCTAACACTCCCAAAGCCGCTTCATCTGCTGTTGTCATGGTCCATGCTTCTGCCCCATATAGCAGAACGGGTACGATAAGTGACTTGTAAAGTATGATTTTCGTTCGCCGAGAGAGGAAATTTTTTAAACATTAATTCCAATTAAATCGAAAACACTTATTTTTTATATTATTTCAAACAGGTATCTTAAATGGGATGCAATCTGGATTCACCAAATTTTTGTTTTTTATGCTTGTGCGATAGCCGCGTAACTGAATATCATTATGTGAGAAAAGAATGGCAAAGTCGTACTCAACTGAACCACTTGTAAATCCACAAGATATTTTTCTGCCACCTCTACACATCAAACTTGGCCTTATAAAGAACTTCGTCAATGCATTAAACCGAGAAGGACCGGCTTTTCAGTACTTAGTCAAGTTGTTTCCTAAATTATCATATGCAAAGCTCAAAGAAGGAATATTTATCGGGCCTGAGATTAGAAAATTAATGGCTGATAAAAAATTTTACAAAATGTTTAACACCCGTTGAAGCAGCCGCATGAGCCGCATAATTTTATGGAAATTATTGGTGATATGTTGGAAAATTATCGAAAGATTGGGGATAGAATGTCTCTAAAGAAACATTTTCTGCATTCCCATCTCGATTTTTTTCCGAAAACTTGGGTGATACGAGCGACGAACAAAAAGAGAGCGGTTACACTAAGATCTAGACAATATTGAAAGACGATACAAAGGATTTGGGAAAGGCTTGCGATGAGGGATGCGTGGGACTTTTAATACGCGAAACAGAATACGAAACATAAAAAAGGCAAAGTTCCACAATTCTTCATTTCTGATTTTGTTACTTTTAAGTTACTAAACTTAATATATTTGACAAAAATTTTAAAAATGAATTTATGACTGTATTAAACAACTAGAATCAATCTTAAAAAAACGGAATGAAGAATCGGATTCAGCGTCATAAATGTCTTAAAACCATTTGCGTGCCTAGATCCAAACGTTTTATTGTTTATGGTTTTCTTTTTAATAAAAAAATGTTTTACTCTTAGAGACCAATCCCCATCAAGACCCATTTATTTACGAAGAGAGAATGTACCCCTAAGTAAATTAGTTCACACTCAAATTAATTTACCGCCAAATATACAGTTATTTTTAATTTTTTTTTTTATACTTTTTTTTTTACTTTTTTGTACCATATAATTCTCTATTATTTATTTCACTGATCAGCTCTACAATTTTCAAAATAAAAAGAGAGGATCAAGAAAATAATATCGCACTAAGCCACATAATCTAAAGAATAATTACAACCTAAATAATATTTACGCAAATGTATGAAATAAAGATTACGTATGAGTAGGCATTAAAAAGATAGTTCCTCAACAATTCATTATTAAATTTGACTAAAGGAGAACTCACCACCCATAAATGTTAAATATAGGACACAAAATTAGAAGGCACCCGTTGTCCTCCGGGAATCATACTATTATTAAATTAATGAGAGATCCATGTCGATCAGGTAGATCCTAAATGTAGAAAATGTAAATTCTTGTTTGTCCCACCTACTATAATTGCACGCCCTTCGGAGATTAATATGTTTGCACATGGACTTAAAACATTAGTGCACTGTCGACTAAAATTGCGATCTGCTCTGCATAATTTTAACAGGCTGGCAACCGAGTCTTGAGTAATATTAGAAAAACCATTGTGATCTTCATGAACAGACATCTAATACCATTGGAGTAAACAATACCGGATCACGTCTACGGAGTGAGAAAAGCAAGGTAAAGGGGTGTTAATTCTTGCGTAACTTTTTTTGACGCTTACATCGGATCTGAGCCCTTTTTTTGTTGTGTGTTAACTAGCCTTATCAGGCGTTTTTCTTTTCTTTTTTTATGTTTGTTTTTTTTTTTTTTTTTTTTTTTTGAATGTGGCGGCTTTCTTTTGTAGTCGTGGTTGAGTGTCTGTTTTGTAATTTTGATTTGTTGTTTTTTTTTCATGCTCACTTGCTTGACCTATCTGATCGTTGTTGCTGCCGCTGGTCGCTATCTGCTGTTCGGCAGGTGTACCCTTCAGACATTTTTTTTAGTGCATGCTTTCGGGAGACCCTGTTGATGCTCTCTTAGACTTGGCCTCTAGGGTCCAACGGTGTTGGTTGTTATTTGGTAATACGTTTTGGGGTGGTCTTGTTGTCGTTGCGTAGCTTTGTGGTGGTTGTTTGATGTTGTTTTTTTGTGGGGATTTTTGTTGGTTGCTTCCCTGTGTGTTACAGTGTCATGGGTGGTGTTTGGGGCGTTGGCATATGGAGGTGTTTAACCTGGTTTGGTTCGGGTGGTGTGGGGCTGGGTTCTGTGTTGGGTGGGGTTCCAACTGTTGTGTTGTGGGCGATGGTTGAAGTGTTTGTTTTGGTTGTGGTGTATCGTTCG
>JARSSU010040442.1:0-18360 GCA_029619165.1 Eurosta solidaginis
CGAAAATTTTTCATTTAAATTCATCAATTTCATCAATAGTTACGTTTATGTCATATATTTTTGAAATACGTGATTCGTAGTCATAGTGTTTTACATGCAGACCACAAAAAACGTGAAGCTTAGCATCTTCACACAAAGTACCTACCTATTTTTTATTTTATATTTATCTTAAAAACCGTTTAGATATGTTCAAATTTCACCAAATGCTTACGTGTATAGCATATATTGTTGTCTGAAAAAATCATAGAGACCGGTGGTATATATTTTATATATCTCATTCAACCGATAGTTCAGATAAGAAACTTTGCGCAATTATTCCCCATTTTAACAGCTAGAAGCCTCAAATTTCACTAAATGCTTACGTGTATAACATATATTGTTGTCTGAAAAAATCATTGAGATCGGTGGTATATATAGTATATATCTCATACAACCGATTTTTCGGATAAGAAACTTTGCGCAATTTCTGCCCCATTTTAACAGCTAGAAGCTTCAAATTTCACCAAATGCTTACGTATATAGCATATATTGTTGTCTGAAAAAATCATAGAGATAGGTGATATATGTATTATATACCCCATATAAACTGCAACTTTTTTACGGCTAGAAGCTTCAAAATTCATCAGATTTCATCAAATAGTTACGTTTACGTCATAATATATTGTTGAAATACGTGATTCGTAGTCATAGTTTTTACACGCAGACCACAAAAAATATGAAACTTTGCATCCTCACACAAAGTACCTATCTGTTTTTTATTTTATATTTATCTTAAAAATCTTTTAGGTATGTAGATCTGTTCCCTATATATTTCTTATCTTATACATCCGATTATTCGGAGATTACGAACGGGATAAGATTATTGTTCAGCCCCATTCATGAAAGGTATGAAGTCTTCGGCACAGCCGAAGACCGTCCCGTTCTTACTTTTTCTAGCTTACGAAAGACGTTTTTCTGAAGTTTTTCAAATTTTTTCATCCAACTCAAAAAAAGTTATGAATTTTTAAAAAACACCGTTTTTTGTTTAAAAATGCTATAACTTTTTCAAAAATTGACCGCTTGGGATATTTTTTTTAAATTTGTTTTTAAATGTATTTTTCGGAAAAAGTCAAAAAAATTTTTAAAGTGTTTTTTTTGTCATTTTTCAGTTTTTCGAGATTTTTCGAATTTCGCCCTTTTTTTCTCATAAAAAACTTCAATCAGTTCTGCAATCATCCCCACTAATCCCGGAGTGGGCCGAGAATGTTATTTAATTGAAAAAAACTTAAAATTTTTTTTTGAATTTTTCCCAAATTACATTTAAAAACATATTAAAAAAAACATAATCCCAAACGGTCTATTTTTGAAAAAGTTATAGCATTTTGAAAAAAAAACACCGTTTTTTCAAAATATTTAAAACTTATTTTAAGTTGTTGTTGAGTGTTTTTTTAAAAATTCATAACTTTTTTTGAGTTGGATGAAAAAAATTGAAAAACTTCTGAAAAACGTCTTTCGTAAGCTAGAAAAAGGAGAAAAACTTTCAGCCAATTCTAAAGGGGTCGAGTTCAAAATTGGTCGAAATGGGATGGAATACCCCATATGTATGGACTATTTATAAAAAAACATGTTTTGTAAGAAACCAATTATTACATTTATTAAACTTGAAAAGTTCATATTTACATTTGTGTCTGCACTCTTTCAATTTCCTGGATCTTCCGAAATTTGTAACTTTTTCTTTGAAGTTAATTATACATATATATATTAACTTATTTATTCATAACACATTTAAATATACCTACACAAGGCATTGCTGCATACACACCACAATCTATACTTGTTGGCTTTTTCCGCGGGGGCGAGCAGCAGTGAACAAATTTGTTTGAAAAAAAAGAACAAATGAACAAAAAGAACAACTTTTCTTCAACATTTCTTGGAACACAGCTGATTCAAAATTCCTGCCTTGGTCAGAATGTAACTCCATTGGTACACCATACCTTGCAACCCAATCATTTGTAACCACTTCTGCTCCTGTTTCCGCTTCTGGGTTTGGGATTGGGTATACCTCTGGCCATTTACTGAAATAATCCATAACCACCAGTACGTATTTTTTTCGGCTGTTGCTAGTAGGAAATGGACCTGCGACATCCATGGCGATCCTTTCAATGGTGCACCTGAATATGCTGCTTCATCTGGCCATGACTTCGTGTTTTGGGCCCTTTCGCTCTGTTGCAAACCTCGCAGTTGGCAATCCACTCGGTGACCGACTGACGGCACAAACCCAGTAGAGTCTCTGCTAAATTTTCTCGAGCGTCTTCGTGATTCCAAGATGACCTCCACTTCGACCATTATGCAGCTCGCTCAGCACGTCAGGAATCCTCTTTTTGGACAACTAACAGTTTCTTCTTGCATTGACCATCCTCTCTCTCCCATACTCGATGAAGGCAACCGATTATCAATTCTGAACTGTTCCACTGTGCCCAATATGACTTCGTAATGGGACTCTCTGCTGACATCTCCTCTCTGTTTGGTCTTTCGTTTCGTTCGAGCCCTTGCATAACATGTGACAGATCTGTATCTTCTAGCTGACACTTTCTTAGTTGTTCCTTGTCCCATTCGTCCGTACACGTTATAGTCATTAGCCGGACATCTATAATGTCTTCTTTAGCCTCGGCCTTTGAACAGTGTTTGAATTCCAAACTGCATGGTCTTCGTAACATTCCATCAGCATTTCCATAGGAACTACCTTTTCGATGCTCAATGGAAAAGTCATAGCTTTGTAGTCGCTCGATCAAACGTGCTAATTGTCCTTCCGGATTACGGAACTGCAGAAGCCATCTCAATGCTGCGTGATCTGTCCTGTCGCGATCGCTGGCCGTAGATGTACTTGTAAAAATGTTTCATGCACTCTACCAATGCCAACAGCTCTCTCCGTGTAACGTAATAGTTCCTCTGTGGTTTTCCAATCGAACGGTTGTATATGCAACTACCTTCTCCTGTCCATCAACCAGTTGTGATAAATGCCTCCTATAGCATATCCACTCGCATATGTATCTAGAATAAATGTTTCTCCTAGATCGATTTGCCAACATTGGGGCAGTGCACAAACGCTCCTTCAAAGTTTGGAAAGCCACTTCTTGCTCCTTCTTCCATTCAAAAGCTTTATAGCTCATGGAAGCCATGGGCTACCCTGGAAAAGTTAGGCACAAATCGGCGTTAATATGTGCACAGCCCAAGGAAACTTCTCAACTCATGCAGGTTCAGTGGCCTTGGCCAATCGTTTACTGGCTCTATCTTTCCATTCGCAGTACAGATGCCTTCTGTCGTTACCTTGCGACCCAAATAATTTACTTCCTTTTTAAACAGCAAACCTTTTTTGGGACTTAGTTTTACACCAGCTCGCAGCTATTCTCTGGAAAACTTCCTCTAAGTTTTTAAGATGTTCATCAAAGTTCATGCCAAATACGACGATGTCATCCAGGTACACCAAGCATGTTTTCGAATGTAGTCCTTTCAATACTGTCCATGAGTCTCTCGAACATATCTTGTGCATTACATAGTCAAGAGTGCATACTGTAATTGCCAAAGACCATCTCCGATGCTGAAGGGTGTTTTCTCTTTGTCTTCCTCCTTCACCTCCACTTTTCAGTTCAGTGTGGAAAACCATTTCGTACTAGAGAGCGAGTCCAGAGTGTCGTCAATTCTTTGCAGTGGGCAGCTATCCTTTTTCGTGACGTCGTTCAACTTGCGGTAGTCCACGCAAAACCTCATTTTCCCATCCTTCTTCTTCACAAGTACCACAGGTGAGCTCCATGGACTAGCTAATGGTTCGATGACGCCGCTGTCGCCCATGTTCTTGTACGATTTGACAGACAACTTCCCGTTCCGCCAGTGGAACACTACGTGGATCTTGACGTATCGGCCTCGCGTCTCCAGTGTCAATTTTGATGTTTCACAACATTGGTGCGGCCCGGGTTTGGAACCATCCTGGTCAAATATGTTTGCGTACTTTAGGAGCAGTTGCTTTGCCTTACTCTGATAATCTTCCTCCAGCCCCTCCCGTCCATGCCCGTGATGTCATTTGAAAGATCAGTATTACTAGATGAAAAGTGTTCCTGGAGCTGTTCACAGTTAATAACTACTTCAGCCTCTTGCATCTTCCCAAAATAGCTCCTTTTGTCGGTTTGAGTGCTGACTTGAACTCATTGAGTACTCTTACCCGAATACGTCCATCTTGTTTTTTCAAAGCTAGGGTTTTTCCTACAAGTATGTTCAGTGTTGATTTGTTTGCTGCTTCGACAACCCACAATTTGTTTATCCCACAATCTCCATCAACCTTTGCCTAGATGACTGCTTCTGATTTTGGTGGTATTTGCTGACTCTCTCCACCACCACTCGTTTACTGCTGTAGCCTCTCTCGTAGCCGAAATTAATTGGCACATCCATGTTCTTATATTGCGTCGTCTTGCTTTGCATATCGATCTTGATCCCTTGGTCGATCAGGAAGTCCACTCCAATTATGATTTCATCAACAATCTCTGCCTCTATAAAATTGTGTAGTACCGTGACGTTCCCAATTGCTACTTCAGATGCTACTTCTCCAATTACCTGGGTGTCCTCTGCCGTGGCTGTACGTAATCTTGCTCCAAGCAATGGTCTTACCTTCTTGTTGACTAAATCCGATCGAATAATGGAATGAGATGCACCCGTATCTACAGTCAGTAACGTTCCTTTCCATCCACATGTCCTCCTACAATAAGATTGCTTGACCTTCTTCCAATTGCCGAGATAGAGATTATGGAGCATTCAATTGCGGGAGCCAGCTGTTGCTCTTTGCGGCTCACTCGTTTAGTTTAACTATTTAGTAAAAATAGATTTGGAGATTTGCTCATCTCCTTCAGCTCTGCGTTTACGGCCACCCACATTGTTGGAACTATTAGAACCAGTGCTGCAATGACGTGCAATGTGACCAGGGTTGCCGCAATTGAAACATTTCATAACTGCAGCATTTTTCTGTTGGGACCCCTTCAGTGCTTCCAGAAATTGGTCTACCCAATCTGGCCTTTCCACTTCCACGCGATGAGCTTTGTAGGCTGGCTTACTCAAAAGTGAGGCTGTCTCCTGAGTCAGTGCATGCGATACCGTTTCAGCAAATGTTAGTTTTGGATTCGCGTATGTAGCTCGTTTCTTTTCCACATCTCCTCTGCCATTTATGAAGCTCTGGATTTTTAACCTCTCGGTGTATTCCACGGGTGCGTCCGCATTTGCTAGATGGGCCAGTCTTTCGACATCCGACGCAAACTCCTGCAAAGTCTCTTTCGCTTTTTGGTACCGATTTTGCAACTCAATTTGATATATCTGTTTCCTATGCTCGCTTCGGTAACGTCTCTCGATAGCGGCCATCATGTTTCATAGTTGTTCCGCTCTCCTTCGGGAATCGTCTGTAGGAATTCGGCTGCTGGCCTCTCCAATGCTACGAATAGAGCTGCAACTTTATCTTCCGCATTCCAGTTGTTCACTGCTGCGGTCTTCTCAAACTGTAGCTTAAAGACCTGGAAAGGAAAAGAACTGTCAAAGGATGGTGTTTTTACCTTTGGATTGCTTGCTGAAACAGCTGGACGATTTAATTGCAACTGCTTCATACGACCCTTCAAATCATCGACTTCTGCCTGAAATTGAGCGATGTTTGCATCCTGCGCTTCCAGTTTTGATGATACCCTTGCTTCCTGTTCTGATAGTTGCGAAGATATGCGAGATTATTGTGCTTTCAACTGCTCAGCCATATATGTCTTCTGTTCTTCTAATTGTGTTTCCATCTTAGATGTAATCTGTGTCGACATTTGTGAAATACGCGTTTCTTGTGCCTCCACCTTGGATGTTATACAATTCTCCTGGAATTCTAGTTGTGTTTCCATCTTGGATGTTATACGTGTCTCCTGTGATTCCAGTTGAGATGCCATTGACCATGTTTGAGCAGATATTGCAGCCAAAATCATGTTCAAGTCTGTGCTCGTAACTGTCTGCGATGTTTCGTTTTTCTCTTCAATTTTTGTTGTTGTCTCGTCGACATCAAGATTAAAGACATACTCTTCCACGGTAATTCCTTCTGCTTCCATTGCCTCTCGTCGTCGCCTTAAGTTCGAGATTAATGCCGGTTGTATTCAATCCACGGCTCTTCAACTCCTTCTTCAGTTACTGGACCTTCAGTTCACTTAACTTTGCCGTGTCCTTGTTGTCCTCTGGAATTTATTCAACAATTCCTCTTCTGACACCAATTGTAACGGACTTAGTGCAATTCCTCTTATTTACAACCATTTTGATAACGTTCGAATTACTAAACTGTGGAATAAATAACTCCACTGTTCAATGATGCAAAACGGCCTTTATTAGACTACTTTCAAAATAACACTTCTATTGCTCGCCAGATAGCGTCTTAAATCAAACAGATTGTCGTGCCTCTACTGTTGCTGCCGTTTATATTGTCTGGTTCCCTCGTTGCATATTTCTAGGCTTTTCTATTCTAGAATTTACTAGTTAGTTATCAGCTATAAAATTACCAGCTATAACTACGTTTATAGCTTCTCATATGCACGTGTATATGTGAGTGATACTTGCACAAATTAATGCCTTCTTTTGTGAGCATCTCAGACAAGATATATGCATGTGTTTGTGCATCTCTTCTCCGCTGGTCGTATGGACATATGGGTAGACATAGTGATTGATTTAATGATGTCACTGCTTAGCATCGGCCTAGAGATGATAGTATCCCTTAGTCGTTGCTAATATCGTCACATTATATACACAGATAATAAAAAGTTAAAAAAAAAGATTAAGAGTTATACTTAACTCACAAAAATTGTATATGTAGATAGGCCTAAAAGCTCTTTGGAGGTTGGCGCGCCTAGAACTCATTTATTTAGGAATCACAATCGAGGTAGCCGCCGTGGTGTGGTGGTAGCGTGCTCCGCTTACCAAACCGAGAATCCTGGGTTAAACTCCAAGGCAAAGTAACATGAAACATTTAGAAACAAATTTGTGCAATTAGAAAGAAGTTTTTCGTTTGGGGGTCGGCCCACGGAAGTGATTTGGCAAACAATCCGAGTGTATTTCTGCCATGAAAAGCTTCTCAGTGAATTTATCTGCCTTGCAGACGTCGTTCGCAGTTGGCATAAAACAAAGAGCAAGGGAGCCTCCCATAAACATTGTTACCTCCCATAAACATTTTTCTTTTCATATCACATATCTCCTGGGGGTCAATTCCCTATCTGTGAAAAACTGAAAAATGTAAACTTATTGAAAACTCATTTGCACACAAAAGTTACACTTTAAATTTTCATGCAATTCTGTAAAGTATTGTGCACATTGTTTTGCTGAAAGAGCGCTGAATATAAAATTCATGAGAGAAAATGTTTATCAAATGCCATGAAAAGAAAAAAGTTATTCTGCAACAGTGTGAATGAATTTTGAGTGTCGCAATAGTGTACGCTGGCTGTCAAGAGAACTAACGAAGTTTTTATCAGTGAGATTTCTTGTTCACAGTTTTGCTTTACAGAATCAGAATTTCAAAGTTTGCACAATTGTTTGGGTACACTTTAAAACTCAGTCACAGATAGTGAATAGGGCCCCTGGACCTCAGAATCTATATCACTGGTATTCGCTTGATATTACTAATATGGGAAGTCTTGAAGAAGGAAGTGTGCACTCATAGAATTCTACTGTCATATTTATATATTAATACGTAATCGCAAAAATATTTCAACTTTATTTTGGTATTGCCCATTCGCATGGTTTACACCCATTTAACAAGTTATGCGCCAATTTCTAATAAATCTCGCGATCAGTGCGTAGGTTGTAAGATTTGTTCATACATCGCTTATAACAGCTACTCCTGGGAAGTCAAAGATGGATTGAAGCTACACAATTTATGGGAAATGTGTTGTCACCAATCTAGATGAACAATTTAGAGTAGATTATTGTATTTATTAGACCATGGGAAATGTTCAGTTGATTTATTTATTAGAGCTTTTTTGGTCGTTCAATTTAAAGCAAAAACATTCATCCCAATTCTAAATATTCCCTCGGAATTTTGTTCTCGCGGATTTTTTTATTCCCGCGGAAAAATTTCTCCAATTCTTTTCTCCTAGGGAGGAATTTCGAATTTCAATTTCTCAATTGAAATTTCGTTGCGCATTTCATATTTTGTTAAAAAAATTTTAAAGTTTAATTATTGTTGCGAATTTGTTTGAAATTAAGAAATAAAGCATATACAATGCACAGTATTGCATTTCATGTGGTATTCACTGAAATGAGTAATGAATTGGTGCCACAGCAACATCACAAGAGGAGCATAATAAGAAGAAGACGGTGGGATAACACAAATCATCCGCAGTTGCCTGCTCCCATCCAGCAAAGCAATTTTCTAGCGGCCAAGTCGAGTTGAATTCGTCATGTGCCAAAATCTATTTAAGCCTTCTTAAAATATCCTTGCGCAATTTCTGGATGGCTGCATCAAATATACCAAGAGCTCTTCCGTTACTTATGATATACTTTTCGACTTAAAAAAAAGAATATTGTGGTAGAATGTACATATTTTAGCACAAATTTGTACAAATAAGTGTTCTTTCTTAAAAGAACCGGTTTCCATTAACTATTTTGATGCATTCCCTTTAATTTAACAAGTGAAAAAGCTCCTAAGAAATGACAGAGAAATCTCCCTGTCACTCACATTCATAATACTTACTTTTCTCCCATAACCGGTTTCCGCTTTTTCGAACACTGTTCAGCATAGGAGGAAAGGGAGATGTGAAAAAACTCACAAGGAATTTTTATTTAGAATACGAGGAGTGGGAGAAGGGAAAAACTCGCACGGAATTTTTGTTTAGAATTAGGCTGATTAGTTTTTCTTTTTTCCTCCGTCGCGTTTCGACACGTTAGTGTGTCTTCTTCAGGGAGACTATGTATTTATTTCGAAAAGAAAACATAATTAGACATATTTTATAAATTATAATACATACATACCTTAATATAAATTGTAGATTTTGAATTAATTACACATATTTACAAAAATATATACATTTAACATAAACTACATTTTTACATTTAAAAACATCTACACTATCCCAGCAGTTCGTCAATTGTTGTCTAGCATACATTTGTATGCACAACTGATATTATTTACTTCTTCTTTGCAGATTTTAACGTAGCGCTACAATAATATCACCCCCCTGTATTTCCTTATTCACTTAAACCTGAACCTCCCTGTACTTATTCTTCTATAGCATAGCCACTTGAACCTCCCTGTACTTATTTTTCTATAGCATAGCCAGCAACCACTATGATAAATAACCACACGCTACCAACGACTGATAGCAAACCAATGGTGTGTTCCGTCAACACAAGAAAATCACAAAAATGGTGTATTGGTTTCTCAACCATGCGGAACCACCCATATAAACAGCGAATTTGCATTTTTGCAATTCAGTCCTCGCAGGTGAGCCAGCGGAAGAGGTTGTCTTTTTAAAGACAAAATAACCACTCCGGCTAGCTAGCTGAGTGGAAGGGGCGCTGTCATGGCGCGGGTCACCCCCCACCAGGGTTGGACGATGCGAGTGGTGTCTTCGGACTACTTTTCCCTCCGTCGCCCACCTTGGTGCTTGAGCGGCTCGATGACCAAATACCCCCTTCCCCCTTCAGCTCGGGCTACGTGGCAGGGGCGCCGTCATGGCGCGGGTCACCCTCCACTAGGGCTGGACGACGCGAGTGGTGTCTTCGGACTACGTTTCCCTCCGTCGCCCACCCTGGCGTTGAGCGGCCCGCTGCCCCTCCCCTTCAGTCCTGGTTTGATAGGCTGGCTGGAGCGGTGCGACCACTCCCACCAGTTAGATAGGGAGAAGAGGGTGCCGCCGTGGCGCGAGTTACCCTTTGCTGCACCCGGACGACGAGAGTGGTGTCTTCGGGCTACTTTTCCCCCCGTCGCCCTGGTCTGGTAAGGAATGGCCGACTACCCGAACGACCGCACGACCCTCCTCATAGCTCTGGTTTCAGCCGTGAGCCGATGCGTGCGCACAGGGGCTACCGCTGTGCCGTTAAGTTGCACTTCCCCTCCTCCCCACGGTTCGACCCACGGTGCCCCGGCTGGTCAACCCCGCCCCCCTTACGCACCTTCTAGTGTGCAAGTAGTGAGGCCGGGGTGTCCAGCAGCGAAACCAGCACTAACCGAGTCCTCGCAATCTCTTCCCCTAGTGACCGACCCCTCCGACGATCGATCCTGCCGAAGACTCCCGATCAATCCGATACCGTCAACCAACCCCGCCAGGAACGAGCCGCCACTGTCCAGGTAAACCCCAACGTCAGCCTACTTACCTTCTCACCCTAGTCCTGGTACGCGCTCCGTAGCCCACCGCCGCTGCCTTCGCATCGTCGCACCTCTGGTGCCGCCGCTGCTACACCAACAACTGACCGCTTGCCATCATACCGCCCTTAAGCCGCTGCATTCGTCACGCCGCTGCTAGGACGACCATTGGCCGTCTGCCAACTTACCGCCATTAAGCGGCTGCATCTGTGCCACCGCTGCTACAACGACTGTTGGCCGTCCGCCATCCTACCGCCGTTAAGCCGCTGCATCCGTCCCGCCGCTGCTATGACGACCGCTGGCCGCTTGCCATCCTACTGCCACTAAGCCGCTGCATCCGTCCCGCCGCTGCTACGACGACCGTTGCCCGTCCGCCATCCTACCGCCTTTAAGCCGCTGCATTCCTCTCGCCCCTTCTACGACCACCGTTGGCCGTCCCGCCATCCTACCGCCGTTAAGCCGCTGCTTTTATCCCGCCGCTGCTTCCGTAACGCCGTACCAATCCGTCCGTTACCCGACAGTTCAACCGTCCTACCTAACCTCCTCTGCTCCAACGACCGTTAGCCGCTCCGCCCCTTCACCATCTTGCGACGGAAAGCTGCTGCTTATCTAATATCTCCAGCCGTGTGTGCGTGTGTTCGTAGCACATAAATATTGTGTATTTATTCAGTAGGGGTTTGTGGGACCTTTACTCGACTCTGGATTTACTGAGCATTACCCCAGCTTTAGACAAAACCCACCTCATAAATGGCAACACACCCAGGATGCCGTCAAGTTATGTGAAAGGAAGCCGCCAAGCATTATTTGTGCGGCCACGGAAGCCTATGGAACCACCAGCCTGCGATCCCGCTGCCGAAATGCAAGTAGATGACCTTTTCTACATAGTGACAACGAGTCGAGGGCATGAGCGTGCGCGCGCTAGTGGACACCGGCGCCACCCTATCATACGTCGATGAGTCAATACGAAATCACCTGGAGAGTAACAACATCAAACCACGTCTTAACAGGCGAAGCGTGCAATTGGCAGACCAGACGTGTGTCTACAGTTCGAATTCCTGCCCATCAAGGATTACGTGCCAAGGACGAGCGACTAACACAATGATGTCCGTCATCCCGAAACTGGCAGAACGGATGTACTTAGGGATAGACTTCTTACGGGAAAGGGGAATCATCCTCACGCTAGATGACCAGCCGTTAGAAGTCACATTGACCAGAAGATCAGCCGAGTTAGACCCACTATGCAATGACCAGCTGGGAACACGCGAACAATGGCCAAAATTCGGAGCAGGAAACTTTTTCAGCGCACCACCAGAAGCGATCGAGCAAACCCGTTAGCACAATTACCGCAGCCGAACATTCTACCATCCGTAAGCATAACCGACTGATGAAGCAACGCTTCTGCCCCCGTTAGCCTTCTATATAAAAATACAACTTGGATAAAGAGTACGGAAATGGAGCACCGAACGCGATATGCAATGCGCTCTCCCGCCGCCCGTTACAAAACACCGAACCAGACATATTTTACACCGTAAAAAGCGACAGAGAAGAGCCCGGTGGGATTATTGGCAACCATGCAATATCCGCGGCCATGGGAAATAGTAACTACCGACTTCGTGCCACCAATACCACGTACCAAGCAAAGAAGCACTTACCTCCTCGCCATGATCTACAAATTCTACAAGTGGGTGGAGTTAATCCCAGCGGGCGAAGCAAAGACGGCAAGCGTAATCAAAGCGCTACAAGAAAAGGTCATACACTTACTTGGTTGTCCGAAAACCTTCCTCACCGACAATGGGAAGCAGTTCGGCGGAAAAACGTTAGTACCGTTCCTGAGCGACCACCGCACAATGGATTAGGATATTACCGCAGCCGAACATTCGACCATCCGTAAGCATAACCGACCGCTGAAGCAACGCTTCTACCCCCGTTACCCGGCTATACAAAAATACAACTTGGATAAAGGGTACCGAAAAAGAGCGCCGAACGCGATATGCAATGTGCTCTCCCGCTACCCGTTACAAAACACCGAACCAGATATATTTTACACCATAAAAATCGACAGAGAAGAGCCCGGTGAGATTATTGGCAACCATGCAATATCCGGGGCCATGGGAAATAGTAACTACCGACTTCGTGCCACCACTACCACGTTCCAAGCAAAGAAGCACTTACCTCCTCGCCATTATCTACAAATTCTATAAGTGGGTGGAGTTAATCCGGGCGCGACAAGCAAAAGCGTCAAGCGTGCTCAAAGTGCTACAAGAAAAGGTCATACACTTGCTTGGTTGTCCGAAAACCTTCCTCACCGACAATGGGAAGCAGTTCGGCGGAAAAGCGTTAGCACCGTTCCTAAGCGACCACCGCACAAGCGATTAGGAGATTCCCCAAATGGCACTTGCAATAAAATGGCCAGAAAAGAAGATACAAGAGCATCTGCAGCAGGCATAAACTTCGGAGAAATAAAACGACGTCAGAACGGGTGCACACGGAGGGATCAGTACCAGTGGCCAGCCAACCGAGCAAAAACGCAAAGTTAACCAATTTTTTTCGGGTCACATTTTACCGAATACCTGATGGCCATGATGAAATCACAACCGGAAGAAGACGGAAACGAAGAAGAAGAATATTATGTATTATAATGAATTGTATGAAATATACTTTGTTAGTTTTAAGAACAATTAAATGTAATTACCCTTACGTTATACAAATGAATTTAAAACGTGACATATAAACATTAACTCAGTTAGATATAAGTGGAATGGCTCCTTATATTATTAAAAGAAAAAAATTTTTTTTTAAATAAAGTGCTTCGCCCAGATGCACAGGCATAAGGCCAAAACCATGCCTGGAGATCCATCTTTTCCCACCGCAGCTTTCCGTCAACTGTGTGAAGTGGGAGGGGGACTGTAACGTAGCTTTACAATAACATCACCCCTTTATTTCCTTATTCAATTAAACCTGAACTTCCCTGTACTTATTCTTCTGTAGCATAGCCACCTGAACCTCCCTGTACTTATTTTCTATAGCATAGCCAACAACCACTATGGTAAATAACCACACGCTACCAACGATTGATAGCAAACCAATGGTGTGTTCCGTACAAGAAAATCACAAGAAAGTCACAATAATGGTGTATTGGTTTCTCAACCAGTTTGCGGCACCACCCATATAAACAGCGAATTTGCATTTTTGCAATTCAGTCCTCTCAGGTGAGCCAGCGGGAGTGGTTGTCTTTTTAAAGACAAAATAACCACTCCGGCTAGCTAGCTGAGTGGAAGGGGCGCGGGTCACCCTCCACCAGGGTTGGACCACTCGAGTGGTGTCTTCGGACTACTTTTCCCTCCGTCGCCCACCTTGGTGCTTGAGCGGCCCGCTGCCTCGATGACCAAATATCCCCTTCCTCCCTCAGCTCGGGCTACGTGGCTGGGGCGCCGTCATGGCGCGGATCACCCTCCACCAGGGCTGGACGACGCGAGTGGTGTCTTCGGACTACTTTTCCCTCCGTCCCCACCCTGGCGTTGAGCGGCCCGCTGCCTCAATGAACCAAAGCACCCCTCCCTCTCAGCTCTGGGTTGATATGCTGCCTGGAGCGGTGGGACCAGTCCCAATAGTTAGCTAGGAAGAAGAGGGTGCTGCTATAGCGCGAGTCACCCCTTGCTGCACCAGGACGACGAGAGTGGTGTCTTCGGGCTACTTTTCTCTCCGTCGTCCTGGTCTGGTAAGGAATGACCAGCTGCCCGAACGACGGCACGACCCCATAGCTCTAGTTTCAGCCGTGAGCCGAAGCGTGCGCACAGGGGCTACCGCTGTGCCGTTAAGGTGCACTTCCCCTCCGCGCGCGGATCGATCCACGGTGTCTCGGCTGGTACAGCACCGCCCACCTTACGCACCTTCTATTAGCGTGCAAGTAGGGAAGCGGGGGTGTCCACCGGCGAAACCAGCCCTAACCCGAGTCATCGCAGTTTCCCCCGAAGGTGACCGACCCCGTCGATTGCCGATTCTGCCGAAGACTACCGATCTCGCCGACACCGTCAACCGACCCCGCCTGGAACGAGCCGCCTCTGTCCAGGTAAACCACATCGCCAGCCTACTTCCCCTCTCACCCCGACCCTGGTACGCGCTCCGTAGCCCACCGCCGCTGCCGTCGCTTCGTCGCCCTTCTGGTGCCGTCGTTGCTTCCATCCCGCCGGTGCTACGCCGACCATTGGCCGTCTGCCATCCTACCGCCGTTGAGCCGTGACGGAAAGCTGCTGGCCATCTAATATCTCCAGCCGTGTATGCGTGTGTTCGTAACACTTAAATATTGTTTATTTATCCAGTAGGGGTTTGTGGGACCTTTAATCGACTCTGGATTGACTGAGCATTACCGCAGCCTTAGACAAAACCCACCTCATAAGTTCATGGCATTATTTATCTGCTGTTGGATTCGAAGCCATTCCACCGTTAATTTTTTCATTGTTTTGCTTTCCACATCTATTATGCGCGCATTATCGAAATCAGCTGAGTGATCGAAATTGCTGATGTGCTGCGCTAAAGCTGTCGTCATTTTTATATTTTTACGTCATCTTTGTATTCGCTTCTTCTCACTCCTAAAGCTCGCTTTGTTGTTCCTATATATATTTTATCGCAGTGTTCGCCTTCTTTACCATTACAATTAATTTCATAAATACTGTTGTGTTGTTGTTTCTTTTTATACTCAGCTGAGACGAGCTCATAGAGTATATTAATTTTGTGCGCACAACGGTACCCCGTAACGGCATAAACTAATAGAGATAGATATAGACTTCTTTATATAAAAATGATCTGGGCGAAAAAAGAAATTCATTTAGCCATGTCCGTCCATCCGTCCGTTCGTCCATAAACACGATAAATTCAGTAAATTTTCAGGTATCTTAATGAAATTTGCTACGTAATTTTCTGGGCACTCATCTCAAATCGCAATTTAAAATGATCAAAATCGAATTATAACCGCGCCCACTTTTTCGATATCGAAAATTTCGAAAAACCAAAAAGTGCGATAATTCATTATCAAAGACGGATAAAGTGATAAAACTTGGTAGGTGGGTTGACCTCATGACGCAGAATAGAAATTTTGTAAAATTTTGTACAATGGGCATGGCACTGCCCACATTTAAAAGAAGGTAATTTAAAAGTTTTGTAAGCTGTAATATGGCAGGGGACATTATCTACTCCTATTACTATATTTGTGCTAAATAAAAATTAGCAAAATTGGATGACGAACACGTCCACATTAAAAAAAATTTAAAATCAAATTTTTACAAAAATGGAATATCTTTACAGTATATAAGTAAATTAAGTCAACATTCAACTCCAGTAATGAGATGGTGCAACAAAATACAAAAATAAAAGAAAATTTCTAAATGGGCGTGGCTCCGCCCATTTTCATTTAATTTGTGTAGAATACTCTTAATGCCATAACTCGAACAAAAATTTACCAATACTTGTGAAATTTGACGATAAATATTTTCTCTGAAAATGACTAAAATCGGTTGAAGCCACTCCCAGTTTTTATACACAGTCTACCGTCTGTCCTTCCGCTCGGGCCTTTAAACACGATAACTTGAGCAAAAATCGATGTATTTTTAAACGGTTTTATTTAGCTTGAGTTGACAGATAGTTCTATAGGTGGAGGCCATTTAGGGATACAGCCATAAAGGTGGATCAGGGTTGACTCTAGAATGCGTTTGTACGATATAAAAAAAAATAATAAATGTAAGGCGCGATAACCTCCGAAGAGATCTAAGGCCGAGCTTCTCTTCCAATTTGCGTCGTGCTCCTCTTGATTTTTCCCTACAAATTGGCCGGACGGGTCCTACATGTTTTATGCCGACTCCGAACGGCATCTGCAAGGCAGATGAGTTTCACTGAGAGCTTTTCATGGCAGAAATACAATCGGAGCGCTTGCCAGACACTGCCGAGGGGCGACCCCGCTTAGAAAAATTTTCTTCTAATTGAAAAATCTTATTTCTAAAATTTTGATGTTGCTTTGCCCGGGAGTTGAACCCAGGGCATACGGTGTACGATATGGGTATCAAATTAAAGGTGCTAATGAGTATTTTAAAAGGGAGTAATCCTTAGTTCCATAGGTGCACGCCGTTTCGAGATATAGCCACAAAGGTGGAACAGGGGTGACCCTAGAATTTGTTTGTACGATATGGGTATCAAATGAAAGGTGTTAATGAGTATTTTAAAAGGGAGTGGGCCTTAAATCTATAAGTGGACGCCTTTTCGAGATATCGCCATAATCGTGGACCAGGGGTGACTCTAGCATGCGTTTTTAAACGGTTTTATTTAGCTTGAGTTGACAGGCAGGCCGCATGCACGGCCGCACGGCCGTTGTGAACGAATCTTGTAATTGAAATTTAAGTAACTTCCCGATAAGCTACAAGCTTGAAACTTGGAATATAGTTCAGACAATGCAATAATAAGAAAAAAATCGCCGCTAGGTGGCGCATGGATCGAGATATTCACAAAAATCGTATTTGTGGTCCGATTTGGCTCATATTTGGAACACAAAATACATGCAAGAATAAAAAGCGACTTATGAAAAAAAATCGCCGCTAGGTGGCGCAAGGATCGAGATATTCACAAAAATTCGTATTTGTGGTCCGACTTGGCTCATGCTTGGAACAAATAATACATACAAGAATAGAAAGCGACCTATCAAAAAAATCGCCGATAGGTGGCGCAAGGATCGAGATATTCACAAAAATCGTATTTGTGGTCCGATTTGATTTCGTCCATATTTGGAACACATAATACATACATGAATAGAAAGCGACCTATGATGCCCGATTTGGCTCATATTTGGAACAAATATTGCATACAGTCCAGTAGAAGTGACATCAAAATATTTTGGAGTTGGAGGAGGGACAAGCATACGTGGCGCAGAGTCGAGTAAAGTCTTTGGAAGGATTATGTATTGAGGACTTAGGTTGTAACAAATTGTCAGGAAAGAGTCCTTGTAATAATGAGTCACTAAATGAACTAAATAGAATGAGAAATAATAGGCAATTAAATAAAAACTAAAAAGATGAAAATAAAATAATTAAAAAAAATTTTTTAAGTTAAACGGTTTTATTGAAAACAATACTTACATGAAATAATAATAATATGAAAAGCTAGAAAATAATTAGGTAGGTCCTTGGTACTAGTCATCACACTCCTTATTAATGTAGGGGCGTTGATCAGACAATTAAATAAAAGCGTTGGTAAGGTATGTGATGACGAGTACCTAGAACCTATCTAATTATTTTCTAGCTTTTCGTATTATTATTATTTCATGTAAGTATTGTTTTCAATAAAACCGTTTAACTAAACATTTTTTTTTAATTATTTTATTACTAAACTTAGTTCGAACTCACTTTATCTGGGTATTAAAAATGGGCAAAAAACCACGCCCACTTTTTGATATCGAAAATTAAAAAAAAATGCCATAATTCTATACCATATACGAAAAAAGGGATGAAACATGGTGGTTGGATTGGTTTTTTGACGCAAAATTATAACTTTGGAAAAAACTTTGTAAAATGGGTGTCACACCTACCATATTAAGGAGGAGAAAATGAAAAAGTTCTGCAGGGCGAAATCAAAAGAAAGCCCTTGGAATCATGGCAGGAATACTGTTCATGGTGTTACATATATAAATAAATTAGCGGTACCCGACAGATGATGTTCTGGGTCACCCTGGTCCGCATTTTGATCGATATCTCGAAAAACGCCTTCACATATACAACTAATGGCCACTCCCTTTTATAAAAACCATCATTAATACCTTAAAGAGCTAATTAAACCTCCTTAACCCCAACGCCATAGTCGTAACCATACCTAGGTATATCCATAACCATCTCCAATGTGATCGATTACTGGTGCCTTCACCTAAAAATCGTAAAAATTTCATAAAAATGAAGAAAAACGCAAAAAGTTACAAACATATCCCACAAAAAATAAGTCTCTTAGTCATAACGTATCCGAAACAATGAATAAAATCTACAAAAAGTTATTAAATTCAC
>JARSSU010040443.1:0-15467 GCA_029619165.1 Eurosta solidaginis
ATTTATATACCAAATTTCAGGCAAATGGAATAGGTCGTATGTAAATATGTATGTGGATGTTATTAATTCATGTCTTTATTTCGGCTTCGCATGCATATTTATCAGTTTTGCCAGGTTGATGCGGCTAATCGGATATCACAACGAAAATTAGCTTAAAGCTCTCAGCAACAGCTTTCATTTGATATACATATTGTATAAACACTGTCTAGGGGTACACGGGCACACGTTTTGGCCTATATCTCGAGACCCTAGTCACCCAGGGGTACGAAAAATACCCCGTATCAAAGTAATCATAAACAGGTTCCATTTGATACCCATATTGTACAAACACATCCCAGGATTACACAGGCCCACATTTTGATCTCAAGACCCTACCCAGAACGGGATAAAATGTATCCTATGTCCCTCTCCTGCTTCTAAGCTACCTCTCGACCAATTTTCAGCCAAATCGTTTCATCCGTTATTGAGGTATAAATAGTGTAAATAGCACCACTTTCTTTTATATATATATAGATTATTGTCTTGTAGCCTTGGTGGATATTGAAGGAGCGTTCAACAAATATAAATATAACGCCCTAACGGATCTTGGTGTAAGTAGGTACCTATTGGGACTGAATGATAAACTACTCAAGGGAAGAGAAATAATTTCACCGTTGAGGAAGTCTGATATAATACGCTATGTCACCAGACATGCACCCCTCCTCTTCTATGAAACCTATGGCTAAACTTGTTTGTGGCTTGTGGCATATGCTTTCCAAATTTTGTATGACCTTATACACGTAGCATTGCGAGAAGTTTATCTTGTGGACCTCACGATGAGGACGGCGCAAAACATCACCATTAAACCTACTGGAACTAAGTGGTGTGCGCCTTAATCTGGCCGATAATGCCGAGTTCCTAGGCGTAGTTCTAGATCAAAGGGGAGGATAATGTCAATCAACGTCAAAAAAAAAGCGTACGCGTGTAAAAGAGCCATTGGAGAAAAGCGGAAAATAAATCCCAATATACAAAGATGGATTTCTATCGCGATTATGCGACCCATATAGTTCTATGTGGTAGTAGTACGGGGGACAGCGCTGGGCAAAGCATCTGACTTAAATTTGCTGAGAAAAGGACAACGCCAAGCAAAGCTCTTCACATCATTCTTGATATCACACTCTTAAGTCAAGCAGAACACCGAGCAGTGGCAACGTCAGCCCTGCGTTTAAGAAAGTTGTCTAGTTGAATAATAAAACCACAGGACACTCTATCATACTAAACAATTCTAATGTTCTTCTTTGAAGGGCAACCCCCTGTGCTACCACAACATTTGTGGACATCATCTCTATGGTAGACATTCTCAGCAGGGATGGCTGGATGTAGTCGAATCGGTGCGCCGCTGCTGTCGGCAGCACATCCCTACAAACCGGTGGTTCCAGTTAAACGTTAGCTAGGAGAATAGTCGTACGAAAAAGAATCTGAACCTCCAGATCTTTCAGGCTATTTCCAACGCATCAGCAAATATAGCAGTCACGGTTTGGATAAAAAAAACGCACATTAGAAAATCTTTATTTTTAGCGACAGTTGAGCTTCTATCGCTCTTACTCTTTCAATTCCGAAGTAACATTCAACTGTCCCCGAGGTCTTCAGTTGATGACAGGCACATTTAATGAAGCTTTCCAGATGTTTGTAACCAAATATACTTAGCTCCTTCGACATGTCATACCATTTTTTTAAAAGGCATTCGTCTTCAGAGACAAGATTTGTCATATTGATATTTCACTTAAGGTGAAGTAACGAAATACCTTTAAAATTAATTTCTTCCATTTAACAAGGTCATGCCTTTGTGAGATTTTAACCCATAGACTTTGAAGTCGAAATGTGTTCCAGGTAAATATAAAAAATCGACGTCACAAGCTTAATATAGCATTCTAATTTATGCTTGATTTTCACTTGGTCTAATTTGAGCACAATTTGGCAATTAAATTGGCCAAATAGTGAAAACGGCTATTGCCCCACGCCAATGTTGGAAATTTATTTTCGCTTGTCAACATGTATCATATCAATAAATAATGCCAAAATTGTGTGAAACAATGGAAAATAATGAAATTGGTTATTAAATAAATGAACACAAAATTTTAGCGTGGGTTTTTACAATAGTCTGCTTTATCGACTTCCAGTCAGTTATATGACAATGGAAACGCGCTTCACGTCAGCTGGCCAGCTGGTCAGTATGAGACAGTTTTTGACCATTGCAGGTAAGACAGGAAAGACTACTTCTGCATATACGTCAAAACAACAAATAGAACCGATCAACTGATTTTTTAGTGACTATTGAAATCTCATTCTGTATCTGTTTTTATCACCCGCTGAAGATGGCCGCCCCTATGCGCAGTCGTTTTGAACATCTTCAAAACGGTGCCAAAACACTAAACGGTAGCCATCTTGAATATCCTGTCTGCCATTTGACGGATAATTTAATTTAATTTATTTGGATTAAAGTCGACACAGACACAATGCGGTCGACTACTAATAATGTTAGAATTAAAAATATTTAAATTCAACCATACATAGGAAAGAAAGTACAAAATATCAGGCCAGGCGTGACAGTATTGAATTATGCAACTCGGAAAACGAACATTCAAAACTGATGCAGTTATACAAGTTGTTGTAGTGCGAACACCAACTTCGCAGTGTATTATTTTTGGCAAAATTTTGCCGGCAAAGTGGTAAATAAAAAGGCACAAAGTGCCTGGACGTTCTACCAGGAACAGCAAAATTTAGTCGACTAACAAGATCAGATGAGTCGATCTCGCCCATAATGAGCTTGTGAATGAACATTACCCCGAGTAAAGTTCTTCGATTTTCTAAAGTTGGCAGATTTATAAGGAGAAGCCTATTTCTATATGGTGGCAAATGCACACTAGAATCCCAGTTAAGACCACGTAGTGCAAATATAATGAATTGCTTCTGTACTGACTCAATACGCTTTATAAAGTTTTGATACCCTGGGCACCAGACACACGAACAATACTCTAAGATTGGTCGTACCAACGATGTGTAGAGGGTCTTAGTCAGATACGGATCATTAAACTCCTTAGCCATCGCTTCACAAAACCGAGTATACCCGTTGCTTTGCTTACCATTGATGAAATATGCGTATTAAAAATTTATGCGTAAAGAAATTTACAACTGCTTAAGTACAACTTTTAACACTGTTGGTTTAGACAATGAAAGTTGCAACGAGCAACCGAATATTTAGAAAAATCGGCAGACGATCCTGATCTCTTGCAACGTTTATAAAGCCTAGATTTAACATTATTGAGTCTTATAAGTTGTCTTGTGAACCAAGGTGGTTTACTTGTTCCAGCACTAACACATCGAAGGGGGACACAGCTTTCAAAGAAGCCATCAAGAATACCGTAAAATAATGAAATCGCTGAGTCGACGTCATTACTCGAATAAAGATCTGACCAGTCATGAGTAGCAATCAATTCGTTGAGTTTTATGAAGTCCGCCTTATAAAAACATCTTGACCGGGATCGAGATTTTAATTTTGTAAAACCACAGCTCGATAGGAGGCTGAATAATATCAATTGCTATTTCAAGCGTAGGATGTAAGGGATCTTCTGGAAAAGATAAAGGAGAAATACGATTGAGAGCAATACCCACTGATTCATCCACAAATACCAGGTCAAGAATCTTGTTTTTACAATTTAAAACATTGTTGATCTGTACGAGAGATGTATCTAAAATATTCCTAACGAAATCATGCTGACAGGTGGGAGTCAAAGTGTTTGAGTCGCTCAAGCTAATCCAATTTACCGAGGGTAAGTTGAAATCACCAAGAAAGACTAAGCGATCTTTGTCTCGCACTGAGAGTACAAGTTTCGAATAGCTAAATTATGGCAATTGTAAACATACATATCCGACCGGGGCGGAATATATGAGCAACAAATATATAAGTTAAAACATCGCATTGAAATCTTTACTGCTATAAACTCAATATCAAATGCGTTGTCCGACAACAGCAACTCGGATGAAAGGCTTGAGTCCACAGCAATAAGAACACCGCCTGCTCTAGATATACGATCACGCCGGTAAACGACGTAGTTACTTGAAAAAAGCTCAGAGTTAAAATTGTCAGGTTTTAACCAGGTCTCGGTGAAAGCAACAACCTGCGCTGTAAAAGCGAAACTGTTAAGAAAAAAGGTATTTAATTTAGATCGTAAACCACGAACATTTTGGTAATGAACGACTATAGAGAGTGAGTCGGTGACTACTTTTTTGCTGTACCCGCGGTGAAGGTAATAGAGTTTTTTGGCACTATATTGGTATTTCTCTTGTACAAATGCACCACAGAATGCTCCGGCCAAAAAGAACTGTCAAGAACACTATCAACATAAAGGTGTGGCACAGTTATTTTAAAAGATGAAATTTCCCTTTCATATTTAAAGTTAAATTTGAAAACTTCTACACTAGAATTATTAATATTAAGTTTAGAGCATATATAATTTGAAATATCGTCGACAGTCAATGAAGCATGCAACCGAGAAACAAAAATTGCTCTGCGAGGCGGAACGGCAGTCACCTCCCTAGGACCAACAGGTTGCACCACGGAAACTGTCGAAGCAGAAATAGATGTTGATGTAGATGCAGAAGTTGACGTAGATGCAGGTGATGAGCCCACTGTCGAAGCAGAAATTGATGTTGAAGTTGATGTAAATGCAGAAGTTGATGTAGATGCAGCTGACGAACCCACTGTGGTCGACTTCTTACGACGTTTGCTAACACCTGTACGTTTGCCTTTATTACCCTCAAAGGCATCACACTTCTTTTGTATACAATGGCTTTGACTATAAAGCGACAGGTAAATTTACCAACAAGTGAAAACGACAATCACCTAAGAGTATGACAAATTTAGCATTAACATTTGCTAATGTGTTGGAAATTGATTTTCATTTGCCAATTAGCTTTCCATCAGGGGCGTAAACAGTTATTCCTTTTATAATATAATGCCTTGCAAAACTATTAATTTTGGACTTTTAATATATTGGATCACGATAAAAATTATTTTCGGATTTTTATTACCTGAGTCGGATAGAACTAGTTAAAGTCGGACTTTTAAAAATAAAAGTCCGGAAATAAAAGTTAAATCCGGACTTTAATTTTTTAAGGCCAACATAAAAGTCCGGCTTGATAACAAAGAAACGGCTTATCGGAAATAAAAAAAATGCTTTAATTCGGATAAGCCGTTACTTTGTTATCAAGCCGGACTTTTATTTTGGCCTTAAAAAATAAAAGTCCGAGTTTAACTAGTTCTATCGAACTCAAAAAATAAAAATACAGATTTTACTTTTATATGTGGACTTTTATGGAAAAAGTTCGAAAAATAAAAAGTATGCATAATTCGACATGATATTGCTATAGGGATACCTGTGAACTCAAACATTTTCACCTAAGACAATTTTTTGACCAGGACTTTTTCGACTCCGAAAAAAATAATAATTATTATTTTCCGTCCCTGCTTCCCATCAATAATTAATGCACAGCGGCCAAAATAACCAAAAAATAATGAGACGGCTTGTAAAATAAATGAATATAAAATGTTTGTGTGGGTTTTGGCGACGCACTGCTTTATCGACCTCGAATCAGTAATGTGACATAAAGGAAACGCCTTTAACCCCAAGTTGACCAGCGTATCATCTAAATGAGAGTTCATTTTTACGAAACAATTAATGTTTTATCAGTTATTATCGTACATATACATATATTTATTTTATAAATAAACTTAAAAATCTGAATTTATGTTCATATCTCTGTGATTTCAGATGAATTAGTCACACACGATCACATCGAATTTAGCAATCCAATACATTTAACAACAGATGAAGTAAGCACTTAAATTGGCCGAGTCTCTGAGGCATTATTTGACAAAAAATCAAACCAAAATTGCTCTAAGATAACTAGTTTATAAATATAAATGTATGTAGAAAACAAGGAAATATTTATTGTGATGAAATTTGCGTACTGAAATTTTTTTATATCTCTTAGTTAGAACGATTTGTGCGTTATTGTAGTGATATTTGTCAAACAAATCATAGCTTTCGTATTGATCTTAAGTTTATATCAATAAATAAATATGTAGATTTTGTTTAGCATAAGATATACATCAATCTCTATATGCTGGATTCTAAATAAAGCTAATTAGGTCGATACAACATTTGCATAGCAGTTAAAAGTTATTATGTATATAGAGTAAGTATGTTGTTTGAAAGACATTCCCTACTGCCCGATTATAGCGGTTGAGCTGGCGGAAATAGAGTTTAGATCAGGGGTCTATATTCCATAGTTTAATTGTGTTCTCATTACGTATACGAATGGGCAATCACTTTTTAATTTTTGGATTTCAAGCAGTGCGGTGATACCGAAATAACATCACCGCTATTATTTTTCATCTCGATTTGATGCAGCTCTGCGGTGTCTTTCCGTGCGATGTTTCTTTAAGCGTTTTCGGTAAAGAACCCTCTACTGAATAACATATGGTCAACTTTCTTATATAGAGATAATAACACACATAATCCTGTCTACACATTTCACATTATGAGTACTACATTTTCATTTCTAATGCAAAATTTTCAGAAACGATATCAAGCATTTCTATAAGGAACAAGTATTTACAATGCAATAGCTTAAGCTGTGGACTTCGGGATCAAGGATTATTATTTTGCGTATACCTGCGAAGTTTCTGGGATCACCTTAGTTCGGAAGTCGTTTAACCATATTCTAAAGAGAGCTGATGGATGTGTTTTTTTACTTCTTAACTTTGATGTTTTGTGACTTCCTGGCACTTCCCTGTTTTTTGCCTTGATATTGCTATGTCGCTGCCAGCGCAATATATAGCGTCTCCAACCCAATTGTCAACCTCACCTACCCGTGGTGAATCCTGTTTCATTAACCACCATGGATCTAGGTGGTGGGAGGGCGGGATGGCCTAGAAGGTTTCAAGTGGTCATACCAAATCGTTCCACAGCCGGTTGTTCTATGTAAGATTATTGCCTTAAGTGCTGCTTGGCTTTCAATATAGAACTTGACGCGGCTGCAGTTTAAGATATTTTTAACCAGTGTTTCTACTAATTTGGTCATGTTTTCTACACTGGCTTCAAAAACAACACAGTGATCTGCCAGCTTCTAAGATCTGTTTATTTAGCATAGTATACCGCAGACCCTACTTCTTCCACTATATCCTCGACTGTCATTAGAGCGGCCTTGTACCAACCTTCGACTTCTATTGGAGCTCCAAAAACGCCATCCAAGCGCACGTACGGAATTGTGTAGTTTGTTCGTTCAATGCACAGAGGCTTTGAGTTTCGTCTTCGCCCCAAGCTCTACAGGTGGGACGTGCAGAATGCCATACTGTGCAGCCGTCGGGGTTGTTTTCAAAGCTCCCGTTGTGCTAAGTATTGATAGCCTGCATACCCTCTAATTTTCGAGAAAGGTTCTTTGTTGTGTGGCCGTCCACTAAACATGGACTCCGTAGTATAGAATATGCTACGTAATCGCCTTATATATCCAATGCGAGAGGGAGGGCGATAAACCTCACGTACAGCCCATCATTCTTTTACATGAATAAAGTTCCGTCGAAGCCTTGTTCACTCTCTGAGCTTACACGGTAACTTAATGTCTAGAATGATTGCTAGATATTTTGTTCAAGGTTTCTCTGCAGGGTCGTACATCTTTATTTAGCCATAAAACGATTTATACTACTTCGATCCCTCCTCATGCTTACGTAACTATCCGCACTCTTTAATGTTCGCATATGGCTTGTGTATGAGTTTGCCATTGAATCATGCTTACTATGAAAGTCTATATGAAATATTGAAAAATAAATTTGCTGCGCTATTGGACCTGTCATAAAGGTAACTTTCTTAGGCATTTACTTCAATTTACGTACTGACTCACTGTCGCTTAATTCAAGGTGGAAAGTGTTGAATATTCACACCCCCTAAATATTACGTGCCACACCTTCACTTGTTACTATTTCATAAGTTTCTTTACTAAAGTTTTACCCACTTCAACCATTAAATCATAGCGAGTGGGAAATTGATATCTATGTATGTATATCAGCAATTTGTATGCGGAAGAATTTTGCTAGATATGTAGTACGTATTTATTTTCAGTGTAATAATACTACAACACATTTTGAATTGAATGGAGTTCGCTTGGCACGCGAACACTGAAATTCCATTAGTATGTAGTAAAGAATATTTGCAATGCAAATACTAAAACGAAAACAAAAATGTGCCTATAAACTGTAAGAGTGAGAGTATCTCAGAAATATTGCAACCTGCGCCAAGAAGTAGACTACAGTGGGGCGAGACTTTCTAATAATTCGCCTTCAATGAAAGTGAAATACGTAGGAAGTGGAAACTAAAATGTAAAGACGCAAGCAAAAGCGGAATAAGAAAATGAATATTGAATTGTACAAAAAAAAACAACACACAAGTTGTTGCTGGTGGTGTTGCGATGTAAAAGTGGGGACTGAAAAAACATTCGTTAAATTGATGGCGCATGTAGTATAAGGGTACAGTTTATTTTTAAAAGGGTAGCCACAAAAACCATAGCTTCAAAACACTTGAATTTTTGTTATCAATGTAAGATGTAAACTTTAGTTCTAATCTTCTAACGGCCATAAATCTTAACGCTGAGTTTTCTGACTTGAAAAGATTTTCTGCAAAAACTACAAACATACATAAATAGTCCTTTTTACACAATTGATCTTATTTAGCAAATTGATATAGTGGAAAGCTCTCGTTTAACAGAAGTTTGAGTTGTGGGTTCACACCGAACAGACCCACAAATTGTTTCATTTCGAAAAAAAAGAAATCGTTTTATTGTTTAAAAATTTTTATCTGTTTATTACTAGGGCTCGTGATATTCGATTAATCGAATATTCGAATTATTCGAATACTTTATTTTTTGTTTCAAAATTCGATTATGTAAATCGAATAATCGTACACTCATCGACTATTCGACTAATTACTCGCTGTCGATATTCGAATAATCTCTGCTGCACGATTATTCGAATTTTGAAATATACATAGGTAATCTTTAAGCTTAAAGCTCAATGTCTTTTATCTTAAACCAAAGTTTGTATTTCCTACTCCAGGGCAGCAGTAGCAACGTAAAATACGCTCTGCTATGTTTCGGCTCTGAATATGAAGTGATAGTAATGCTCTGGCAGTAGTGCTATGAGCTAAGCCGTATTTAGAGTGCAGCAAAATGCAAAATAATAACCACAAATGATAAACCTTTTGTAGAAGAGTCTGTGGTTATTTCGATAATTTCTGTCACTCCAGAAGATTTTAGGGACTATTTCGTTGTCAATTGGATGGTTTTAGAAGCATTCAGAATCATAATGGAATGGTTGTAGGGACTGTCGGAATCATTTGGGAACTATTTGGTGGTTCTTACAGATCATTGTGAGGTCAATTTGTGGTAATTTTCTGATGATATTGGAGACTATTTCGGCGTTCTGCTGGGGTCATTTAAGAAATGGGAAATTTTGGAATGGTTATGGAGAATATTCGAGGTAAATTGGGATCATTTAAGGGTTATTTTGGGATAATATGGGTCCTTTTTCGAGGGTAATTTTTAAGTCAATATGTGGCAATCTCTGATGATCTTGGCATTATTCAGGATTCTCCGAGGTCGTTTGAGATTACTTCAGGGTAATTTCGTGATGGTTTTGGATACTCCTTAGGACCTTTTGCGGTGTGATTTCAAATAGTTTGCCGGTCATTTCGTGATGATCTTTAGGACTATTTCAAGGTCATTTCTACATAATTTCGGTGTAGTTTTGGATACTAGTTCGGGGCTCTTCGGTATCAATTCGAGTCATTTGTGATGATTTTGGGAACTATTTCAAGGTACTCAGGGTAATTTTCCACAGAGCAGCACGCAAGAAGTCCAATGAAATTATTCGTTTGACAGCTTCAAACGAAGATTAATGGCATAGGTTTTTATGATAGAAGAGCAAGCTCGTGGTGCAATCAACAACCCTTGCTATATTTCGCGTATAGTGAAGCATGGTGGGGGCTCAGTAATGGTGTGGGACTGCTTTTCGTGGAATGGCGTTGGTCCACTCCATAGGATTATGGATTTTTACATAAGAAGATATATTAAACAAGTAAGGACGGGACTGTCTTCGGCTGTGCCGAAGACTTCATACCTTTCATGAATGGGGCTGAACAATAACCTTACCCCGTTCGTAATCTCCAAATAATCGGATGTATAAGATAAGAAATATATAGTGAACAGATGTACATACCTAAAACGATTTTTAAGATAAATATAAAATAAAAATGGCAAAAAACCCCTTATCTGAACGATCGGTTGTATGGGATATATATTATATATAGCTCCGATCGAAATGATTTTTACAGGAAATCTTTCATGATATATTAGAATAAATATCACTAAGTTTAACGTTTTTATATGGAAACTTAAGGGAGAAATGGCTAAAAATCTTTCTATCTGAACGATCGGTTGTATGGGATATATACTATATATAGCTCCGATCAAATTTTTTTCAGAATCTTCTATGATATATTAAAATATATATCACCGAGTTTCACGTTTATGCTTTCTAAATTAAGGGAGAAATGGCCAAAATTTTTTCTATCTGAAGATCGGTTGTATGGGATATAACTATATATAGCTCCGATCAAAGTGATTTTTTCAGGATATCTTCTATGATATATTAGAATATATATCACCGAGTTTCACGTTTATACTTTCTAAATTGCGGCAGGAATGACCAAAATCGTCTTATCTGAACGATCGGTTGTATGGGAGATATATGTTTATAGTGGTCCGATCCTACCGATCCGACAAATGTCTATATACAAAAAACATCTTGTCCAAATTTCATTGAGATATCTCAAAATTTGAGGGACTAGTTTGCGTTCAAACAGACAGACGGACGGACGGACAGACGGACATGGCTATATCAACTCAGTTCGTTCGCCTGATCAATTCGGTATACTTAATGGTGAGTCATCTTCTATATTTCTCAACGTTACAAACATCGGAGCAAAGTTAATATACCATTTCATGTTCATGAAAGGGTATAATAAATGTAATGCTGCCATGGCCTGATGGAGTTGCCTGTTTTATGGAAGTTTCAACAGGATAACAAAAAAGTTTTCGACGAAAATTCAATCAAAGCTTTGGAGTGGCCATCATCCGGTATAGATTCAAATCCAATAGAACATCTTGGAGTGACGTAAAAAATAGCCGTGTAGTGCCAAAAATATCCTTTTTGATGAAGGAAATAGGCTTGGCAGGCAATACCAGTAGCACGACGTCAGAATGTTATTACATCAATCCGCAATCGATGTGAAGCAGCGTTGAAGCAAAGGGCTTATGCAACCAAATACTAATGTATAATTGTGATGATCTCATGATGAAGTCTCGTTTGTCAATTACTTGCCCCAACACTGCGGAAATAATTTCTTTATACATACTTATTAAAAAAGAATTGCCTATAAATTGTTTTGCATTTGTCTTTAAAAATAAAAAATAAAAGAAATTTATATAAGCAGTGTCGCCCCTCGGCAGTGTTTGCAGCTCCAAGAGTGTATTTCTGCATGAAAAGCTCTCAATGAAAACTTATCTGCCTTGCAGATGCCGTTCGCAGATGCCGTTTCGCAGTAAACCTGTATAGCCAATTTGTAGGAAAATTTAACGATGCAAATTGGAAGAGAAGCTTGGCCTAAAATCTCTTCGGAGGTTATCGCGCTTTACATTTATTATACCGCAGTTTGAGCAGAGCTCACAGAGTATATTAACTTTGATTGCTAACGGTTGGTTGTACAGGTATAAAGGAATCGAGATAGATATAGACTTCATATATCAAAATCATCAGTATCGAAAAAAATTCGATGAGCCATGTCCGTCCGTCCGTCCGTCTGTCCGTTAACACGATACCTTGAGTAAAATTTTGAGGTATCTTGATGAAATTTGTATGTAGGTTCCTGGGCACTCATCTCAGATCGCTATTTAAAATGACGATATCGGACAATAACACACCCACTTTTTCGATATCGAAAATTTCGAAAAATCGAAAAGTGGGATAATTCATTACCAAGTTCGCATTAAGCGATGAAACTTGGTAGGTGAGTTGAGCTTATGACGCAGAATAGAACTAGTAAAATTTGGACATGGGCGTGGCACCGCCCACTTTTAAATGAAGGTAATTTAGAAGTTTTGCAAGCTGTAATTTGGCAGTCGTTGAATATATCATGATGAAATTTGGCAGGAACGTTACTCTTATTACTTTATGTCTGCTTAAATAAAATTAGCAAAATCGGAGAACGACCACGCCCACTTTTTAAAAAAAATTTTTTTAAATTCAAATTTTAAAAGAAAAGTTAATATCTTTACAGCATATAAGTAAATTAAGCCAACATTCAACTCAGTAATGACATGGTGCAACAAATACAAAAATAAAAGATAATTTCAAATGGGCGTGGCTCCGCCCTTTTTCATTTATTTTGTCTCAGATGCTTTTAATGCCATAATTCGTACAAAATTAACGAATCCTTGCGAAATTTGGTAGAGGCTTAGTTCCTAGGACGATAACTGTTTTCTGTGAAAAAGGGCGAAATCGGTCACGCCCAGTTTTTATACACAGTCGACCATCTGTCCTTCCGCTCGGTCTTAACACGATAACTTGAGCAAAAATCGATATATCTTTACTAAACTCAGTTCACGTACTTATCTGAACTCACTTTGTATTGGTGTAAAAATGGCGCGAAATCCGACTATGACCACGCCCACTTTTTCGATATCGAAAATTACGAAAAATAAAAAAAATGCCATAATTATATACCAAATACGAAAAAAGGGATGAAACATGGTAATTGTATGGTCTATTGACGCAAAATATAACTTTAGAAAAAACTTGGTAAAATGGGTGTGACACTACCATATTAAGTAGAAGAAATGAAAAAGTTTTGCAGGGCGAAATCAAAAGCCCTTGGAATCTTGGAAGGAATACTGTTCGTGGTATTACATATATAAATAAATTAGCGGTACCCGACAGGTGATGTTCTGGGATCACCCTGGTCCACATTTTGGTAGATATCTCGAAAACGCCTTCACATATACAACTAAGGGCCACTCCCTTTTAAAACCCTCATTAATACCTTTAATTTGATACCCATATAATACAAACACATTCTAGAGTCACCCCTGGTCCACGTTTATGGCGATATCTCGAAAAGGCGTCCACATATAAAACTAGGGCCCACTCCTTTTAAAATACTCATTAGCACCTTTCATTTGATACCCATAACCTACAAACACAAATTCTAGAGTCACCCCTGGTCCACCTTCATGTCGATATCTCGAAAAGGCGTCCACCTAAAGAACTAAGGCCACGCCTTTTTAAATACTTATTACACCTTTCATTGATACCCATATCATACAACAAAATTCTAGAGTCACCCCTGGCCCACCTTTATGGCGATATCTCGAAAGGCATCCACCTATAGAACTAAGGCCCACTCCCTTTTAAAAATACTCATTAACACCTTTCATTTGATACCCATAAACGTATAAACATACTTCTAGAGTCACCCCTGGTCCACCTTTATGTCGATATCTCGAAAAGGCGTCCACCTATAGAACTAAGGCCCACGCCCTTTTAAAATACTCATTAACACCTTTCATTTGATACCCATATCGTACAACCAAATTCTAGAGTCACCCCTGGTCCACCCACTTTTGTATGTAAATAATCGGGCGATAGTCTCCGAAAGGCGGTCCACAACTATAAACTAAGGGGGGGCCCCAACTCACACCTTAAATTAAAATAAAAAAAATTACTCATCAAAAAACAAAAAGCCAACCACAAAACCATATCCCATTTGAATTAACCACGTCATGCCATCAATCGTACACTACAAAAAAATTCTAGAGATACATCGCCCAATAAACACCACTTGTGGTGGTATACTCACATCGCCACAAATTCACGATCAATAAAAACTCTTATAGGGGGCGATATCATCAGCCTCGAAAATAGCGATCGGTCCACTAAGGATTATTAGTAAAAATCGCCGCCCACGCGAATCGCCAATTATCGCCTATAATCGACCGGAAACTAAGGGCCCATCCGACCACCCTCTGCCACCATAAACTCAGCATTCGAGATCATATGTAGAAGCACCTTAGTCGAGATAATCGCCATAAGAATCGCTCATAAAAGTCGCCATAAAAATTCGCCATAACACATTACGACAACCGCCTATAAAAAATATTCAAGACAAACAAATCGCCAATAAAAATAAACTAAAAGTCGCCGCATTAACAATTTTCGTTTTCCAGTTTCTGTATCTAGTCGAAATACCTCGAATATCGCCTACTCGCTCAATAAATTAAGCTAATCAATCGCAGTAAAACTAATATACGCCATAAGAAACTAAAATAGTAACATTAACATTCGCCATAACTAAAGGCAACTCGCCCGATAGCGTGCCACCTAAGGCAGCTAGCTAAACGCCCCGCCAGACTAAATCAGCCATTAGATTTCGGACACTAGCGACTGGCGCTTCCGCTTTTTCGTCTTTGTTTTGTGGCGTATTTTCTTAGTTGATTCCCCCCACACACCACAATTGCACCTTATATTTATATTTTTTGTAGCGTTAAAATACTCATTCAACAAGCCACAACTTTCATTTTGATTACCCAGTATCGTACACATATTCTGGAGTACCACACCCTGCTCATCTGTTATGGCTGATATCTCGAAAAGAACTTGTCCACACTATCGAACTTAGGCCCACTCTCTCGCTCCCTTTTAAATTATCATTAAACAAATTTCATTTGATACCCATATCGTATTAAACAAATTCTAGAGTCACCCCTGGTCCACATTTATTCGATATCTCGAAAAGGGCGTCCACTACGTCCCCACCTATAGACTTAGGCCCACTCCCTTTTAAAATTATCATTAACACATTTCATTTGATACGCATTCGTAGTAAACAAATTATAGAGTCACCCTGGGTCCACCTTTAATGTCGATATCCTCGAAAAGAGAAAAGTCGTCCATGTCCACCTACGGTTAAATACGTCCCACACCTATAGAACTTAAGGCCCACGTCCTTTTAAATTATCATTAACACAATTCAATTTTGATACTCAGATGTACAAACAAATTCTAGAGTCACCCCTTGTCCCATTCTTTATGGTGATATCTCAAAAAAGAAAAGAGGCGTTCCACCTATGAAACCTCAAGGCCCCACGACCACGGCCCTTTTAAAATACCCTCATCAACAACAAAACCTTTTCATTTGCTAACCCATATCGTACACAAAAATTCCTGGAGTCAAAACAAATCACACGCACCCTGGTCCCCCTTTATATGGCGATATCTCGAAAAGGGCGGTCCACACGCTATAGAACTACTAGGGGGCCCA
>JARSSU010040445.1:0-25563 GCA_029619165.1 Eurosta solidaginis
GCTTTTTCTGGATAATTTCGGGATCATTTTGGATCATATCAGGTTATCAGCTCATTTAGTTCTTTTTTTTACTCAATTACAAAAATAAAATGCATTAGACAGAAAACAAAATTTTAAACAGATAATAAGCAGGCTAACGCGAATAGCCCATATATTTAAAATTTTCCTTGCGGACGGGGCCGCGGGTAAAGGCTAGTATACTATATATACGACCGATCTCATCAATTTTTTCAGGCAACAATATGTGCGATATACGAAAGTATATGGTGAAGTTTGAAGCTTCAATCTGTTAAATTGAGTAAGATATTATAAAAATCCTCTTTTCTCAAAAATCGGTTGTATGGAGGATATATGATATAGTGGTCCGATCCGGCCGGTTCCGACAAATGTCTAATTGGACACCCATATACACCCGCTCACCAAATTTTATTAAGATATCTCAAAAATTGAGGGACTGGTTTGCATACAAACAGACGGACGGACAGACGTACAGACGGACAGACGGACATGGCTAAATCAACTCAGCTCTTCAACCTGATTATTTCGGTATACTTAATGGTGGGTCTATCTATTTTCCTTTAAGGACCTAAAATTTTGGGTTTCGTGACGAAATTAATATACCATTTCATTTTCATGAAAGGTATAAAAATAGGTAGGTACTTTGTGTGAGGGTGCAAAGCTTCACGTTTTTTGGGGTCTGCATGTAAAACCTATGACTACGAATGACGTATTACAAAAACATATGAAGTAAACGTAACTATTTGATGAATTTTGAAGTTTCTATCCGTAAAAAAGGGGCAAAAATGACAGTTTATATGAAGTATATAATATATATACCACCGAAAAAATAATTTTTTACATTTTCATCATGGCTATGTTGACGCGTCGCACTTCTCCTGGCTCACCTAAAGTTTTACAACGTTTCCAAAACTGTATTTCCTTTCTGTGGCAGCCACTACAATCTGTATCAACGCAAACACACATAATACAACGCTAATCCACTCAAACAGGCAGTATCGATTGTTTTACCAATGAATTAGTGAATCGCAGTACAAAGAAGTGGGATGAGCTAAGAGATTCGCTGCTTAAGAATACCAACAATAAAAGCGAATTAGATGCGAATTATAAGGAACAAAATAATATGGTAACAACCATGTTTGTACAGGATGTAAAGATTTTAAGCAAAGGCGTTGTTAATGATATGCAGCAATACGTTCACCTCAACTGGGACTAGACATCCGTTCCTTGTCTCAGGCACAGCTGGATAATCTTTTGTTATCAACTGTGGAAATAAAAAATAAACCGGATTGTTTATATTTAATTAGGCAGTGCCTGCGACATCAGCAATTACCATCAAGTGATGTGGTATTGGAGTGTCTTAAATACCTCATGCAATTGTGTCGTTTTCAATAAATTGAATCATTGGCGGCTCTGTGTGGATTGCATGCTCATCCCATGTTAAAAGTCTATGCTAACTTTGCACCCTTCAAAATAATGGTACTCTGGCGTATATGGTGATTGTGCGGAAACGGATGAGGGTCGACGTATGGCACGTAATGTTTTTCGTACCATTGTTGAAGAAACTTTAGCACAGAAAAGTGAAGCTGTTTTAGTTTCTTTAATGGAAGTGGCTCGCTCAATTTATAAAGAGAAAAGGGATATATTCGTGGTGGCATGCGTGTGGAAACAATGTTTTGCAAGTGACTGGTTTAGTGATAGGAAATCTGCGGAAGATCTCTCTGAACACTATAAGGAGTTGCAGCAGTTAGTAGCCAGGCGATCAAGTTCGCTTTGCTCTTCATTCTTGCGTACCAACAATGTAGATGCTGTGCATAGGCTTATTGAAGCATTTCTGCAGAAAGATCAAAGGAAGGCATGCTCAAATTGTTTAAGTCATTTGTTCAATCATCAATATTTACGCAGTGATTTACGCGATTTTGCTAAATCAAAAAGCATTGGCCATACATCTTCTGTAAAGCGATTCTTTGAATAATCAATTTGCATCACGTTTTCTAAATGATACGTAATCTGATAAACGTCCTTGCTGTGCCAAACGCACTTTATGTCGATGCAACGTTGACATTGGTATATCTAATTCTCGGTTTTCTGTAGCATTTATATATATTTATTCTTCACCCCATTTAAGTTTATTAATAATGTTGTGTCTATTGAATAAAGCTGTCGAAATGACTAGTAATGTGTAGAACCAACCACGCGTCTGATCAATGCCTTCAGCAATAAAATCAGCTGGAAAATTATTCATACAATTTTTTTCAAAAGGCATAGAACCCGATTCAAACCAACAATCAAAAACAGGGCTAATACGTTTTTAGGTGGTGGATTGCCAGGTATAGCAGATGGGATTTCAATTTCATCTACGGCCTCACGATGTAGATCAGTAATTTTGTTGCCCGACAGTTCTTCCAATTGTTTAATACTACCAATACAGAGTCTCATCACCAGATGGTGAACACCATATAGGTATTGGTGTACCCCAATAACGATTGCGGCTTATAGCCCAATCACGCGCTTCTTTTAACCAATTCCCAAAACGTTTATCACTTACAAATTTTGGTACCCAATAGGTTTGTGAGCTACATGCAAACAATTTACTTGACATGTGTTCTACACGTACGAACCAAGATGGTACAGCTTTATATATCAAGGGTGTATCGGAACGCCAACAAAATGGATATAACCTGTCCCACCGATACAATGTTTCCAGCCTCTTTAAGTTTAGCTGTACTTTTTTCATCATAATCTTTAACATATGTATAAACCAGCGAAATCTGTAACCTCGTTTGTAAATCGTCCAGATTCATGTAATGGGCAAATCACAGTGCTGGACTTTGTAATAATGTCGGCGTTAAAACAAACGCGATAATCGTCCTCGTCAAAATAGGGAGCATTATGTACAATACCGGTACCAGAGTCCTCTGTAACATAATCATCTACTAGTATGCGAAAAGCATTAGCACTCTTGCCTTGTTCTACGAAGTATTGAAAGATTTCAGGAAATTTGTCCACAATTTCGTATTCACTCTCATTTTTATAAACATAACTTAAACGGCATTCGGCCAACACATAAAAACGATTTGTTGCTTTATCGAGCACCTTAACGTATATCATATTGGCATTAACAGCGCATGCATAATTTGATGGTAGTGTCCATGGAGTTGTTGTCCATATGAGAAAGTATACGGTTTCCAATTTCACCGCTTTTAAGGCCACTACAACGCATGGATCAACAAGTTCCTTATAATTTTGTCCGGATTCGAAGTTGGAGAGCGCAGTTGTGCAAGCCGATGAATATGGCATCACTTTAACTCCTTAATATACTAAACCTTTGTCATAAAGCTGTTTGAAAACCCACCAAATAGTCTCCATATACCATGGATAAAGTGTTTTATAATCATTACGAAAATCAATCCAACGACCCATCCACGTTACTATTTCTTCCAATTCAAACAATAACAATAACAATTTTTCTGCACTCCGAATTATAAGCTACAATTCCCATTTTTGCTACATCTTAGGGACCTCGTATATTTAAGAGCTTATCAATTTCAAACTCAACCGGTAAACCATGACAATCCCATCCAAAGCGTCTATCAACATGATACCCTTGTTGGCATGCATAACGTGTTACAATATCTTTAATAATATATGTCCATAATGCGGTAGGCAAAAGGTGGGCCATCATAGAATGTGTATTCCGGTTTATCCTTAGACAATTGCATGCATTTCTCGAAGATTTTTATAATGCGCCATGTTTCCAAAGTTGTTTCCTCTTCGGCAGTAAAGTTGATTGTTTCCGGCACCCGGCAAACATCTTCTCTACTAATTTGGCTTGGAAGACACGTATTATGCACCATAACCATAATTCAAAAATCGCTCCTATAAACACAAGTAAACCGATGGAGAAATATATGGGTGTGTTTAGACGCAAGCTATATTTTTTAAAGAAGTAATGAGCTGAAACAAAACAAAAGAATAAGCAATTAGAAAATTTGTAAAATTATAAAAAAGGAACGATACTGGCATACTTATACTTACCCATCACACGTTGTTCTTCATAATGAAAATGCATTCAAAAATGTCTGTATACTCATTTCCATGAATGAATGACATTTTGAATGAACGAAACAAGGTTGCCACTCGATGACATTTGCTCTTTTCGGTTCTTACGCAGTAAGCTCATTGCGCGCGATTCGAAGGGGATCACAACTCGGATCCGTGAGATCCAACACACCCAAGTGTTAGCACGCGAACAATAATCAGAATACATATATATAAACGCGAAAATATAGACCGAAATAAAAAGGTGCGCTCTGGTTTGTTTATCATGGGTTTTCCTTTTATCAAAATATGAAAAAGTAACCAAAATAGTTATTTTCCTTAACTCACTTTCCATTATTATTTTCTTTAGGAAAATCTAAGCTTCTTCTAAACTCAAACTTAGCTTTAGACTGTTTCTTAAACTGTAAAAACTTTCGAGTTATATAAGACCGTGAAATTAACAAGCTTTTTCAAGTATTTTATCAGCCCAAACTTAACTGTGGAAAAACTAATCGGAGATTACGATACAACTTTCAAAATTAATAAAATATTTAAAGGAAGGTTCAGAAATTTTTATGAAATAGTAATTCAACAAAATAAACTTTATGAAAAAACCCACAAAAAAAAATTAAAACTTCCAGAAGTAATTATCAGAGTTTAGGTCGCGTCAGAACTCAAACGTGAACGTCCTCAATAACTTCCCCGACATGACCATTAGGTATCGTTACGCTGCCAAATTGGCAGCACGGCACAGCTGCCTCACTCCAATGAGTGGAAGAGTTAGCAGCTGACAGCTCTACAAATTACCACACTCGATAGTGTAGGCTATCCCCGCCAGGGTTGTGTTGAAATCAACAAACGCACCACAATTTGTGATTCTCACACAACATGACCAAAATCAATACAAAGAGTGTTCCAGGGCAGCGAATAAGGAACACTTTACATCTGTCGCACATTTATTTCCACGACGTCGTTTAAACGACAATCTCATTCACCAGCTCTGAATTACAAAGAGCCGTGACAAAACACGGGTTTACCGTGATATAGCGTATATCACCGCGTTTTGCCTGCATTAAGCAACCATCAAAAAATATAGTTGGTCTTTTGTCTATGTTCAATAATTTTTATTTTTCACTCTTTTGATTGTTTCAATATCAGAATTTTCATTCTGATGAAAATATTTTAAAAATAAAGATACTTTTAGGCGTATCTCAATAAAATTTAACTAAACCTAACAGTGGTTTCAACCACTACCCGTCATTATATTGGCAGAATAACTTAATCAGATTATTCTTCCCAAATAAACCCTTTCTCCCGGGTACGCCAACCACAATCTCAGCCAATTAAGCTCCTAGTACCTGCTCATGCGCCACCCAACCCCCTGGAGTTAAAACAAATAATAACAAATTCCCGTTCCAGAATGACGGGCTTCTCTGTCAAACGCAACAGGACGGAGCAACGCGTTGACTCCTTCACCTTCTCCTGCCGGTTGTGCCATAAGAATCACGGCATACGACTATGCCCGCTGTACAGGGGAATGTCGGCAGGAGGACGCCTCCGGTCCGTCCTCATACACCGGCACTGCCCCAAGTGTTTATCGCCGTTCCATCCGCTGGAAATATGCCCTAGCCGTGACCGTTGCCATCGATGCCGGGAACCACACCACACTACGATGCATATGAAGGATGAGCAACCGCAGCCACGCCCTACCTGCCACGACGAGGAGGCAAGCGCCGACGAGGTGCTCTCTATACGCATAACGGAGGACACCCGATCATGGCCACAACAGGTCGCACATTAGGAGGAAGAGATGGAAGAGATCGCCAGAAATGCCGCAGCCTTAGACATCGCCCCAACGACCAGCGGAGAAGCACGATCCTTCCGACCGCTGCTTCAACATGAGAAGCGGAAAGCAACCCCGGATCGGAAACGCGACCAGGCAAAAGAGAAACACGGGGTTGGCGCGGAGACACGTCCTTTCCGCCCATCGTACTGCAATGCCAGTGGGCGCCGGAGCGGCGCGGAGCCGCGTCCGTTCCGCTAGACCCAACGCAACACTGACAGAGCGGCCCCGTACACACCACGCAAAGAAGGTACCACCACCACCACTATAGCTCTACGTCAGACGATCTCTACCGGATTTAGAACGGGACGATTGCGGGAAAACCTCGTAGCGATGACGATCACTCGATCCTTCATAGCCATCGCTCTTACAGCGATTGTCCGAATAGAGGCAGGGGGCGCCTGCATTTGGTGCGCGCACTGCTTGGCCCCTGTGTGCTGACGTCTGCAATTGATGCGCATTTATCCCAGGTCCTCCAACTTGAACGACTCAGCACGGCAAGGCACACCAAGTGTACTCTGGTGCTGCGCGGGAAGTACGGAGTTACGGACAGAATTACGACCCAGGCTACCGTAGTAGCACGACATGCACGCTTGAACCCATCCGCGACGATTGTCTCTTCGGTCGCCGCACCGTTCCAATTCATGAAACTCGCTGACCCGACGTTTTATCGATCCGCGCCGGTCCTACTGACCCTCGGTGACGACGTCTATGCCAACATTATGGTCAGTGGCACAACCCCGGCAACGGTCAATGGGCTCCTCATGCAGCCGACTGTCTTCGGACTGTTAGTATCCGGAGCATTCCAGCAATAATGTTCTGGCATCGCTCTCATTTACCGTTATTTTTAATTTCCTACCAATTTCAAAATTACATCTAATTAACCAGGTGCATTAAAAACCAAGCAACCCCACGTGCTTGAACACTAACGTTTTTCTCTTTCATCCACAGTTCAGCGAGGCTGCATTATTGAAAGCACGGATGTCCACCGGAGATCGTACTTACCATACAACCATACATACATATCATATTTTTAATTTATTTAGTTTATCCTGCCTTGGGAAGATTGCTTGCGCACTCTCCGAGTTTCAAGTTGCTCGCCGCATGGGGGCCGACATGTTTGGGCCACCAGCCTAAATATTTCGGACCACCCCAACGCTCGCATTAGTTATTTTATTATTAATACTGGTAACGGCTAACACGAGTCGAGAGCTAGCTTTGAAGGGAAAAACCTTAACGAAAGTTAGCTATCGACAGGTGCCGCGGACTTTTTCGCGGTCTTGACTCCTTCTTCTGTTTTATAACGTTCCAGCGCCAGCAGCTATCTCACAGGTGAGTAACCTAAGCCAACCATTTTCACTCTTTATTAATTTGCACTTGACTTAATATTGCAAGTAATTATTTTCATTATTTGTACATTTAATTAATTCTTGCTTCCCGTGAATTAAGATTGCAAGTAACCATTTTTATAAAACATAATTGCTAAGTGCATAGTGAAGTGTGCATTTAATTAATTTTTTTCCTTTGACCAATATATCTTTTTCTGAATTATAGTCCCGTTCATATATTTACGCATTCGGAATTAATAAATTTATAATTTTATACTTTGAATTGCTAAGTGGTGTTTGAATTAATTATGCTACTTCGTACATATTATCTCCTTTGTTTATAAATAAATTGTGATTACTCGTTAGTAATTCTTCTTTTATTTTCTTTTTTATTGCGTGCGATCGCGCCCCACGACCCGGGTGCCACATTCCCCCCGCAACAAAGAGCTTTGTGCATAGAGTAACACATGGAATCAGAATGATTCAGCTCTACTGCGTGAAACAAATAAAAACAAGTAAGGAAGGTTAAGTTCGGGTGTAACCGAACATTACATACTCAGTTGAGAGCTATGCTGACAACATAAGGGAAAATAACCATGTAGAAAAATGAACCGAGGGAAACCCTGGAATGTGTTTGTATGACATGTGTATCAAATGAAAGACATTAAAGAGTATTTTATGAGGGAGTGGGCCATAGTTCTATAGGTGGACGCCATTTAGGGATATAGCCATAAAGGTGGATCAGGGTTGACTCTAGAATGCGTTTGTACGATATGGGTATCAAATGAAAGGTATTAATGAGTATTTTAAAAGGGCGTGGACCTAAGTTCTATAGATGGACGCCTTTTCGATATATCGCCGTAAAGATGGACCAGGGGTGAGCCTTTTCGAAATATCGCCATAAAGGTGGACCAGGGGTGACTCTAGAATGAGTTTGTACGATATGGGTATCAAATTAAAGGTATTAATGAGAGTTTTAAAAGGGAGTGGTGGTAGTTGTATATGTGAAGGCGTTTTCCAGATATCGACCAAAATGTGGACCAGGGTGACCCAGAACATCATCTGTTGGATACCGCTAATTTATTTATATATGTAATACCTGCCAAAATTTTAAGGGTTTTTTATTTCGCCCTGCAGAACTTTTTCATTTTCTTCTACTTAAAATGGTAGGTGTCACAACCATTTTATAAAGTTTTTTCTAAAGTTATATTTCGCGTCAATAAAACAATCCTTACCATATTTCATCCCTTTTTTCGTATTTGGTATAGAATTATGGCATTTTTTCATTTTTCGTAATTTTCGATATCGAAAAAGTGGGCGTGGTCATAGTCGGATTTCGTTCATTTTTCATACCAAGATAAATTGAGTTCAGATAAGTACGTGAACTGAGTTTAGTAAAGATATATAGATTTTTGCTGAAGTTATCGTGTTAACGGCCATGCGGAAGGACAGACGGACGACTGTGTATAAAAACTGGGCGTGACATCAACCGATTTCGCCTATTTTTCAGTTAACGCCATAAAATCTATGCCCCTACCAAATTTCAAAAGGATTGGTTAATTTTTGTTCGACCTGTGGCGTTAAAAGTATCCTAGACAAATTAAATGAAAAAGGGCGGAGCCACGCCCATTTTTAAATTTTCTTTTATTTTTGTATTTTGTTGCACCATATCATTACTGGAGTTGAATATTGACATAATTTACTTATATACTGTAAAGATATTAAATTTTTTGTTAAAATTTAGTTTAAAACAAATTTTTTTTTAAAGTGGGCGTGGTCCTTCTCCGATTTTGCTAATTGTTATTAAGCGTACATATAGTAATAAGAGTAACGTTCCTGCCAAATTTCATCATGATATCTTCAACGACTGCTAAATTACAGCTTGCAAATTTTTAAATTACTTTCTTAAGATCGCGGGTTCGAATCGAGCTCAAGGCCTAACAATAATTTTTTATCATTATTATTGTTATGATAAATTTTTTCTTAATTGAAAAAATTTTTAAATTAGAATAGAAGAAAGAAAAAATTTAAACAACTGCCAAAGCTCGTTGTATAGAACCATTTCGGGAACTGCTAAATTCCTTCATCGGCAACGTTTAGGCTCCGCTGCTATAACCATTCAGCCACCACAGCGGTTTTTTGTTTGTCTTCATTAATCCTACTTCTATTCTGATTCGTGCCAATTGATATTCACAACACTGCGACATCTGTTGCAGAATGGCTGTGAAAATTGGACTTGTTTGTTGGCAATGCTGCCATAGTGTCATATTTTATTGACACTTTTTTCCCCGTGCTCTGGGATGTATTAACAATTTTTGTTGTTATATCGGCCTATTGATTTTAAGATCGCGGGTTCGAATCGAGCTCAAGGCCTAACAATAATTTTTTATCATTATTATTGTTATGATAAATTTTTTCTTAATTGAAAAAATTTTTAAATTAGAATAGAAGAAAGAAAAAATTTAAACAACTGCCAAAGCTCGTTGTATAGCCACAGATGTCGCAGTGTTGTGAATATCAATTGGCACGAACCAGAATAGAAGTAGGATTAATGAAGACAAACCAAAAACCGCTGTGGTGGCTGAATGGTTATAGCAGCGGAGCCTAAACGTTGCCGATGAAGGAATTTAGCAGTTCCCGAAATGGTATCTATACAACGAGCTTTGGCAGTTGTTTAAATTTTTTCTTTCTTCTATTCTAATTTAAAAATTTTTTCAATTAAGAAAAAATTTATCATAACAATAATAATGATAAAAAATTATTGTTAGGCCTTGAGCTCGATTCGAACCCGCGATCTTAAAATCAATAGGCCGATATAACAACAAAAATTGTTAAATTACTTTCTTTTAAAATTGGGCGGTGCCACGCCCATTGTCCAAAATTTTACTAGTTTTCTATTTTGCGTCATAAGTTCAACTCATCTACCAAGTTTCGTCGCTTTATCGGTCTTTTGTAATGAATTATCGCACTTTTTCGGTTTTTCGAAATTTTCGATATCGAAAAAGTGGGCGTGGTTATAGTCCGATATCGTTCATTTTAAATAACGATCTGAGATGAGTGCTCAGGAACCTACATACCAAATTTCATCAAGATACCTCAAAATTTACTCAAGTTATCGTGTTAACGGGCGGACGGACGGACATGGCTCAATCAAATTTTTTTTCGATCCTGATTATTTTGATATATGGAAGTCTATATCTATCTCGATTCCTTTATATATGTACAACCAACCGTTATCCAATCAAACTTAATATACTCTGTGAGCTCTGCTCAACTGAGTATAATAATAAAAACCACAAATGGGAAAACTTAAATTAAACCACATACAAACAGACGCAGTGTTAACATAATGGTAGGCCTGCGGTGTTAGAAATTTGACGACTCGAGTTCGAATCTCAATCGGGGAGAATATAATTCCCAATTTATCAAGTAAGGACGTGAGGTTCAATTTTACAGTTCATTTCAGATAAATTATTTTTCTACATAACACGTGGCACCGCCCCTTTAAAAAAAAATATCTCCCAATTTCCTCTTACAATAAAACTTGGTAAGTAAAATATCTTTGATATTTTTTCGCTAAGATATAGCCTATTTTTCTAGACAACGACCCTTTTAAACTTTTTTATATAAAAGTAGGTGTGGTCCTCAACAGATCCCTTCCAATTTTATTAGAAATATTTCCTGATATAAGGAAAATATGTGCATCCTATTTTATTATATGTTAATTTTTCTTCGAGTTATGGCTCTCGAAACATAGAATATTGTTTAGTCAAAAAAGGGGCAGTGCCACGCCTATTTTAAAAAAATGTAATATTTTCTAACTTTTTGTTATATATCCATTTAGAAAGTGAAATACCATTAAAATTAAGCTTTTTTTCGCAAAGATATAGATATTATTTTCGTTTACGACCATTTATATAAATGTGGCTGCTGCTTAACCGATTTCGTCCTTTTTTTCTATAAATATTTCCTGCTAAAAGAAAAAACATATTATCCCAATCTAATCACAATCTGGCAATTTTTCTTCGAATTTGGCTCCCGAAGCATAGAAAATTGCTTAGTCCTGAAAGGGGCAAAGCACATTTTTAAAATTTGAATTTTTGGTTTTTCTTGTTATAATTCCACTTAAGAAAAGAAATATAATTTATATAAAGCTCTTTTTTGCAAAGATATAGCTTATTGTATTCATCCACGACCCCTTTTAAAACCTTTTATACATAAGTGGGCGTGGCCTTTAACCGATTTTGTTAATTTTTCTTCGAGACATTCCTTATAGCAAAAGCAAGCTCTCTGCTGAATTTTGTTATGATAGGTTTTACAGTTTTTGATTTATGATTAATAATATCTATTTGTAAAATTGATTTTATCGCAAGTGGGCGGTGCCTTCCCCATTTTCAAAAATGTTTTCAAATTTTAATCAAGAGTCTCAATATCTCATGAAATTTTAACATTCTAGGTGTAATATGTACTAAATAATCAGGTTTTCTTCCCACGTTCTGGTAGCTAAAGGCAAGGTTGCCCCTCTTCGCACTACCAGTTTGCCAAAACTAGAGCTATGTGCAGTTATATTCCTTGCCCGACTAACCGCCGTCGCACAGTCACATCGCGAACTCTCTCTTAAAAAACTTTACATGTGATCTGACTAGGAGATTGTTTTAACATGGTTCGAAAGGCCTCCTCACGATTGAAAAACCTTCGTATCCAATCGAACACCTGAATTAATGGATCTCGTCAGAAGCGCTTCCTGGAGGCATGTAATTGGTGCGAAAATCCAGCAGATATGGGCAAAAGAGGATGCAAATCCACGGACTTGGCAAATTCTTCGCTGTGGTGGAATCGCCCTGAGTGGCTGACTCAGTCCCCCCGAAGCCTGGCCAAAACACACCACCCGCAACATCAACCCACCGGAAATGTGCCGAGTCGAAGCGCTACACTCAGATGAAGATGACCTCGATGTATTGGATCGATTTTCGTCTTTCCTAACGCCCTCAGGGTCATGACATAGGCCTTTAGGTTCATTAACAATCTCAAGGACCGAATTCGAGGTATTAACCCCACTTAAACCCCCTATCTGTCTCACGAGGACCTCCGCAAGACAAAAAATAAATTTATGACGCTAAAGCAAACCCGATATTTTCCTCGTCGAAAGAGCATGCTTGGAGAATGCAAAAAAAATTGATAAAAAAACTCTCTGCTAACCCTCAAGCCAATGCTCGATGAAAACGGGCTCCTCAGGGTTCATGGCAGATTAGCTCATTCGACGTTATTATCCCAGAACAGTCTAGATTCGCTGTCCTCTATCTACAGTACCTTCATGAACTACTTCTTCACGCTGAAATCCGTCTCATGCAGCAATGCCTCAGACATGAACTCTATATTCCACGATCCAAACATCAGTGCAAAACCTGTACCCTCAACAAGCCGCAAATTTGCTCTCAAATCATGGCGGCCTTGCCTCCGGAACTATGCACATATGTTCCGCCTTTACCACTACCGACTTTGACTTTGCGGGGCCTTTTCAAATAAAAGCCTCCTTGCTACGGTCTCACACACTACTGAAAGGCTACTTGGTCCTTTTTGTCTGTTTTTGCGACAAAATGTACCCTCCTTGAGCTGTGCTCAGACCTAACAACCAATGCCTTTCTATCAGCATTTGCTCGCTTCGTTGGACGTCGTGGATATCCTGCCACAATGATGAGTGAGAATGGCAAGACGTTTATAGGGGCTATAAGAGGGACCGAAAAACAGTTCGTTAATCACAGGAAAACTGCCTCCCAAGAAGTAATCTCAAAATACTCTCTTCAGGGAATCAACTGGAAATTTATTACGCCCGGAGCCCCCCACATGGACGGTTTGTGGAAGTCTGCAATGAAGAGTTTCAAGAGGACTGCGGGAGCCCACTAATTAACATTTGAAGAATTCACCACTCTCCTGGTAAGAATAGAAGCCTTGTTGAACTCTCGTCCTATCTCACCTTTATCCCAAGATCCCACTGAGTTTACCGCGCTGACCCCCGGCCACTTTCTCAGAGGTAGCCCCCTTCTCGCTATCCCTGAGCTGGATCACGCGTATTTGCCCCTTATAAACCGGCGGGACAAGGTAAACTATTTAAGTATCTCCAAATAAGGCACAAATAGAAAAATCCACAACCCAAACCCAAAGTCGGTGAGTTCGTCTGCATTTACGACGACTCACTTCCCCCCACTGAATTACGCCTTCGACGCATTGAAAAAATTCATCCAGGGCCTGACGGTAATATACGTGTTGTTGCAAGTTCGTACTCAAACCGGCACCCTCATACGACCACTTGTTAAGCTTTGTTTCCTCCCTCATACTGAAAGCCCACCATCTCGGGAAAACACTAAAAGTTCTTAGCTACCCTCAAATAACCTCTGTCCGCTTCTACCACATCCTCGTCACTACTATGCCGTATAAATTTATTAATATTATATTTTTCCCTTCCATTACCCACTCATTCGTTATTCCTCTCATTAATATCCATTACATACGTCAGACCTTTATTCAGTCCTCGTCTACCTGCCTATTTTTGCGCGTCAACAGAATATGATAATCTAGTCTGAAAAAAAAAAGTTAATATTATTTAATAATAAATTATTTAAATTATAATTATTTTATAATATAAAATAATTTTTAAATAAATTAATTTTAGTTTTAATATTCTTTATATATATTTATTTAAAAATTTAATAATAAAATTAAATTTATCTTTAACAATAAAATAATTATAATAATATAAATTTAATTTTCAATAAGATCATAGTTGTAAAACTCTACAGCTGTTGCGCACTTGTTTTGCCATCTAGATGTTCGTCTTCTTCCTATGGTTTACCACTGGCGGTAAAATGCAGGCAAAAGAATATTCACAATAATTGCATAATACAAATAGATTTCTTTGTTGTGCTCACAATGCGTTTTATTTTTAACAAATTATTACTTTTAATAAAACTATAGCGTAAACAAAAAGCACTACGACAAAAGTGCCAAGCTCGGCTAATTAGGCCAAAATCTCCATCTCTACAAACCAAACCTTTTCATTTGTAGATTTGGATTCAAATAGAGCGAAACCGTGACCCGTTCGTTAATAAAAAAGCCATATTAGAAATAATATATACTGATATGCGAATTTCCTCGTAATAATCACAGAAAAAAAAACTAAAAATTGCGAATTATTTGATTTGGTTTACTAAAAAAAATGGATGAATAAACCAAAAGATGACATAAAAATCATTATGTTTTGAGAAAGATGAAATTTAAAAATCTTATGTTTGACGAGTTTTTGACGGTTAAATTAATTTGTATTTAAAAAAAAACCTTTTCGTACCTATTGAGCACAAGAATAAAACAGATTTGCTAAAGTTTTTCTTTTTCAAATTTTTTTTCCGACGCTATTTGAAATCATTAAATCTATGATTCAAATTTATTTTCTGCAAAAAAATCCAGAGTATATTGAAACGATGTGGTTCGTAGATCTCACCTGTAATACCAATGGCAACGCCAAAATAGATTTGTACGATTTTATTTTGAGTGCGAAACATATGTCAGTCCATCCAACCAGAGTAGCTGACCACCGCGTTTCGATATTGAATTGTATCTTTGTGGTTTAGTTTGATGGTTATTTGGCCAACTTGAAAATTTATTTAAAAAAATTTGTAGGTTAGTAAAAATTTAATTGAAAAAATTAAGCTTTTAAATCTTTTATTGCACGAAAAGATCGAGCTGTGATTTTATTTTTTCATTCTGACGTTAAATGTATGTAGCGCTTTTTCTATTTAGAAATAATTAACTGTCCGTATTATGATAATTATTAGTTATACTAATCTTAGAGGCCGTTTTGTAAACCCATACACTCTCGAAGTATTTTATTCAAAAAAACGTCTCTCAGAGCTGTAGGCTTCTCCTTCTTTGTAGCGGTGAAAAAAAGCACCAAATCTCTAGAGTTTTTTTGCATAACAAAAACGCCTCCTTTCCAAGCATAAATTCCAAAACATCGAGGTGTGAGATGGGGATTTTATCGAAAAAATTATAAGAGAGAATCATTGTTGCACGAATTCTCGATATATGGCGTTTTGCAGCAAATCTTGAAATAGTGACATATTTGAAAATATCTCTGATGACAGGAAGTTTCTATAACTGGTCAGCCGAGATAAAGTTATATCAACCGGCGTCGTATAAAACATCAAGTCAGTTTGACATGTTTGATATTAGTTTTGAGAATTAACTGACTATTGTGGAAGATTTCAAATTAATTACCATTTATTATTATTAAAAATGAAAAGTATTGAATTGAAGGTGATATGTGGTTATTTAAATTAATAAAACATATCAATTCTATGTAATTACATTATCGATGGTTATTGTTTGTAGCGATAAGTGATGAGTGTTATCGATGTATTGTGTGTTTTGCGAAGATTAACTGGAATGTTAATCGTCTGCGAGTGTGATACAAATAATTACATAGCATATGACACTAAACCACGAAAATCAATTCCCTACCCCCCCCCAAAAACGTTTTCGAAAAATTCGATTAACTCGTAGTTAGTGTTGGTAGTTTCTTTCAAATTGGCATTGATTTTCGAAATTTTTTTTTCAGTGTTTTAGATTACACTCGAGTGGTCTGAGACCACTCGAACTAACACAACGCTTTTATTCGACATTGGTATTCGTAATTCGAATATATCTTCGAATAATTTTTATATTCTGAAAATACTATTCGAAATACCGTAGTTTTTTATTCGCACACTTTGAATATTCGACAAACCTTATTTATTCGAATACCTTAGCTTGGTCATTCGAATAAAATCTTACGTTACTATTCGAATGCTATGAAAAAAAACAACACACGATCGTCGCTACATTACACTCAACATATGTACGTGCTGCAAATCTGTTGATGCTCATACGCACAAGCGATGATACTTCAAATATATGAGATCGGATATGTATATCTGCAGGACCAATATCAGCCAGGAGAACGGTTGCGGGTACGATGATATGACTTTTTTTAGAGCAGATTTCATTTGGCGCGGTCTGACTTTAACATTAACCTTGATACTGTTCTACCAAAAAAATATTGTAAATTTTGTACTTAGCATCTTCTAACCATTATAAGACCAAGCTTTTTTAATCACTTGTACGGCCCCATTGTTTTTTAAGTTTGTTCGAAATCCTATTATAATGTATTGGGTCATACTTAACCATTTTGGGAAAGATTCTTTTTGCGACATATAAGATGAATTCATATCAAAAACCTATAAAAAAAAGGCACCATTTTGAACCACGATCCCCTCAGATTTTGATGAAATTTTGCATAGAGGGTACACGTTACTATACAATACACCACTTTCTCTTGTTTTTTTTAGAAATTGCCACTTTCCTGAAAAATTGCTTTTCCGTGGGCGTGGTTAGATAAATTAGGTTGTGATAAAGATGTGAAAGAAAAATGACGGTTTTACAACTTCAAAGGTATCCTTTTGTGAACCGTGATTAACTGCGGAATTTTCCCATTTTTAGGCTACTCAAACGATTTCAAAAGATTCTTGTGTACCATTTGGAAAAGTTATTCCAGCTTTCGAGCTTTCGAAAACAATATCACGTATCACGAAACATTTCTTTAATACACTGAAAAAATGTTTTTTTTCTAAAATAAAATTTTTTAAACTTGAAAACAACTTCAAAGGCCAAGCGTTGTAAAGTAATAAAATAAATATTAGAAACTATCCAAAAACTAGATATGGCTATTTTTCCTTTTTTGTACTTTTAATTTTAACTAAATTGCTATCTCCTTCTTTTTTTGATATTATGGTAGACTTTTCGAAAATGGTATACTATAAGAATTTGTATTTCGATGGAAAACCCTATTTTTTAGTTTTTAAAAATTAACTTCTGGAAAAAATTACAAAGATCAAGCATTTAAAACAAAAAAGGGCTTTTCAGTGTAATTATAAAATTGTCTCAGTGTACGATTTCGATAGTCTGGTAAGAGTACCTTTCCAATTGTACCAGAGATTGGAAATCGGTTTGAGCCGTTTCGTTAGTTATCAGAGTCAAAAGTACCTCTAGTACGTCATTTGCTTCACGCATTTTCACAACCTTGAAACTTTCTCACACCCACAATTTTCCAAAAATGCAATTTATAAAAATGAGGTTGTGTTTGTATCGGTTAAAGTATACCTGTATGCAAATTTCACAACATACTGATGGGGGTCGGGTTCAATGCCTACGGGTCTTGATATGAAATTCATTCATAATAGATCTAGTTAATAGTTATACCTTCGCATTTTCTAAGGCCTAACGTAGCACTACTTATACAATGGTTCACATTATGCAGACGTTATGAGGTTAAATATTTATTTCTGTTTCAACATAGTAAATAACTTTACCCCAAAAATATACATACAGACATCCACGACCGTTGCAAAAGGTACATCAAAATTTCATTTCGGATTAGTTGCATATCGTGGTAATTACACATTTTCAGTTTTCTTAGTATTTTATTTTTCTTAGAACATCGGCCAAATTTTAAAATATTTATTTTATAGTTTTTTTACGTGTTTGCTAACTACGTATCTTAATTTAACGAGCTCCACAATTTCATCATCCAATTCAATCTGGTCTTTCATGCTAGTAACGCGCATTCTTTTGATACATAATGGTTTAATTCAATATCATTACTGTTACTAGGCTGTAGCTATGTTGATGACACAAACAGTTAAATTCAAAGTTGTCTCATCGTAGATCGCGTAGTAGCAGTGCAGCATTTCTCTTTATAATAAGTGCCTAGCTAGCTATTTCTACATACTAGTGCCAGCGCAACGCTACGCTCTTATTGTTTCGAAAGATAACGAATCACGACCATTGATAGACCACACTAACAACTTTTCCGACCATCTTCTTTAGAATCTGATAAATATACGATATACACTGTAGAAACTGAATTTAAATAGTAGAAGTGCTACATTAAAAATTAGATAATAAGATAGATATATATCTAATATAAATTGCATCATGTTTCTATTTAATATATTTATTTTATTTAATTATAATGAGTAACACTCCAAAATAGCATAAGTTTTCAATATAAGTTTTATTATTTATTTAATTAAAATAGAGAGCTAAAATCTATTGTAATATCGCTCTCAAAAACGTTTCTGCGATAAAAACTTGGGAAGCTCTGCTATCTTTAGTATACGTTTTTTGGTGTCGCTTCATCTAGTAATATGGAGCAGAATTTGTAGACTCTCAAATTCGCATGATTTTTTGTAAATTTTGTTTTCGCTAGGATGTTTCAGATTTTCTTCCATGTACAAAAAACAAAATTATGCGCTCTATTGTGGGATAAACTTCTAAAATACCCTTCGTAAATAAAATTGGCAAAAACCAATGCGAATTTAGCTAGACTTATAACTGTATTGGTTTATACTGAATTTGTTTGGTCTGCACACATTAAAAAGTACTGTGAAAATCCTAAAAATAGAATCTTTATGCAGATTTTTGACAACTACTCGAATTTTTTGTTTTTCTAAACGTTTGTCTAAATTGTTTGTTGGTTGGTATATGTTGTGTCACACATTCATTGATTGTTTGTCTTTGAATTAAATATTGAAATACTGTGAATATATTTCAATGTTGGTCCTTCACGGTGTTGTTCGAAATTCATTTATCGACTTCGACCATGGAGGAAAAGCGCAGCTGTTATACAGATAATTTGACACTGAATCGCGAATTTACGGTGTAGAAAAAGTTTTAGAGGACGGCACCTATAAACGAATGAGGTTTCATACTTTCAAGATTGTGCATTTTTAAAAATTGTTCGAAAATAAAATTTACGTGCTAAAAATTATTTAATATCAGGAAAATTGTGTTTAATATAATTCTCAGATAGAAGATAAATGTAAATATATATTTAGTTTAATTAACAAATTTGGTTTGATGCGTTTTTAAGCAATCACGAAAAGTAATTACTTATTTAAATTATAATGATGTCGCTATTTATCGGAAAATTACTATGTAATTAATAATAAAAAACAGCAAAAAAAAGAAATAATTAAACAATGTTGTACGAAATACCCGGCGAATAGGCACATCCTTTTTGGTATGGCTGATAAATCATGAAAAAATGTTTAAAATTAAAGCTAAAATTAAACATATAGTAAAGTTTATGAGTGTCCTACACCTTTTCCAGTTAAGTTCAGAAAATTAAAATTCAAGTTCAGAATTTCAAATTCAGTTCAGAAAATTACAATTCAAGTTCAGAAATTCCAATTTAAGTTCAGAAAATTACAATTCAAGTTCAGAAAAATACAATTCAAGTTCAGAAATTCCCATTTAAATTCAGAAAATTACAATTCAAGTTCAGAAAAATGCATTTCAAGTTCAGACAATTACAATTCAAGTTCGGAAATTACAATTCAAGTTCAGAACGTTTGTCAAGAATTTTTTCTTTCATACAATGGCAATTAATGTATGTAAGGTGGTAAATGTTAGCGCTAATAATTTGATACAAGGATATGAAGGCCTACTACATATCTGTTAAGGAAGCATTGGACTTCTTAACTCACTTAAATCAATAGCAAAAAAAACCGTTTCCTCTCTTCTCTTTCCTCCTCTCATAAGAGGTCAATTACAAGGACATCCAGCTATATTCTACATAAAGGTCACAAGCACATTGATCTGCATTGATGACGAAATCAACGGAGCGTTCACAATCCCGCAAGTAACGTATAACGTGCACAGATCTAGTCTTCTTCCACCTCCCTCTCGCAACTCTGTGGAGTTCTCCCAGTCCACTCATCTTCATGGCCGGAGCGTCCTCATGCTCTTGTTGCAAAGAGTTATCGTCCGTTTTATTTCTTAGCTCGGGATGTGGAATAAACTTGGGGTAAAGTATATCCAAGCCACCATTGTCAATGATGCATCAACACTTCCGCAAATAACATGTAAGTATTACATTACGTAGTATGAATTGAAATAATTTTTAAATAATAACACCTTACTTATAATTTCTGAATCTGAATTGTAATTTTCGGAACTTGAAATGCATTTTCTGAACTTGAATCGTAATTTTCTGAACTTGAAATGAAAATTCTGAACTTGAATTGTAATTTTCTGAACTTGAATTGTAATTTTCTGAACTTGAATTATAATTTTCTGACTTGATTGTAATTTTCTGAACTTAAACTGGAAAGGTGTAGATGTTTCATATAATAATATTTATAAAGTTCTTATATATATAAAAGAACCATACACACTGCGGGTGTGTTATTTGGACCCTGCTATGCTAGTTTTCGAACACTTTTTATTATTATTTTTGCTGTTCGAAATTTGGTTAGATGCACTCAATTCACTACCCGAGGACAATTTCTAATAGCCAATATAATATTACAGAGCTATCCCAAAAAGTACCTTTGACAGGGTCAAAATAGCTATACATCAGACAGTAATTTTTAAATCTTTTCAGCTTTCCCTCTTTAATAAATATACAATTTTTTTTAATTCTAGTAAATCGTGTTAAAAAATAATTAAATTATTAATTGTGAAAAGTGAACGACGATTAATTAATTAAGAAATAAAAAACCATTTTACAAAAAACGGTTGACACAAAGGTTAATTATAAAATGTACAAAAACGCTATTTTCGATTTCTCAACAACTCTTTTCTTGAAGAGTTTACGTGATTTCAAGTTTTTTAGCCTGCATTCTTGTTTAGCGTAAATGTGAAATTTCTAGGGCCATCTTGCTTTTAAGCAACTACATATTTGAAAGTTACAAAAAATATAAAACTTAAAACACATTTTCGACCTATTGCTGTGTTTAATTGCTAATATTTCAACAATTATGTCAACTTTAATTGGAAGATTTCTCTAATCCAACAAAAATTTGCTTATATGATAACCCCTTATTCATAAAATACAAAATGTTTATAAAGATTTTTGAAATGACACTTCCATTAAAATTTTCAATTATAACACTTTATAAACCTATTTTATTTGTATTATACATATATTCAGTTAAATTCATTTTAAAAGAAAATAAATCGTTAAATATACAAAAAACTTAAAATTACTTACAATTTAAAATAAAACTTAAAGCAATGCATGGTATTTATCAAATTAATTCTCGCAATTAAACTTATTAAATTTTTCACCAGCCAGTGGTAGCCTTCAACTTTTCGTATGAGTATTATTAACGTATTTAGCTTATCCATTCAACTTTAGCCTATCAACAACTTTAGCTTCCTAGGTTTCGTTTATTCCTCCTTTGTAATCGCGTGATTGTGCACACCTTTGATTATACAATGCGTAGGCGTATCAAAGGACGTTATTGCTCGCGCCCTACAATTACTATGCCACTTTGTACACTTCCAATAAACTTTTTGTACCATAAATGTTATTTTTTATAAAACGATGTCCCTCATAGAATAACAATTTATTTCCACGCGATGTTGTATGGTATTTAATTTGACCCAATCTTCTAGCGGACGACTATCTAGAAATGCTGGTTTACGCTTTGATAAGCCTGTCTTAATTCTAATTATTTGCTTATCAGAATATGTGCCAACAGCCGAACATTTGGAATCATTTATAGATTTAAGTAATGGTAGAAAACTTCATCGGTACATGGAATTTGGAAATTGCAATTTGTTATGCTATATTGGAAACTCCTCATGGTAGCACCTGGAATAAAAATAAAAAAATAAATTGAAAAAGTAGAAAAAACATTACCAAAGGTACAATATATAGCGCTTCATATCGACTATGTCGAATAATCGACTAGTCGATTAACAAGAGTAGTTTAGTTAGAATTTTGTATCACTAATCGAATAGTTGTCTGCATTCGACTCGAATGACTGATACGAATATTCGAGTAGTGGATTTTTATAATTTTTCTATGAGTTCTGCGATTCGTAAACACGTTCTGAAGTTATTGTAAGCCATCTGCAGCTCACAAATTTTGCGTTTCGCTTCTTTGGCATCCTCGAAACTAGAAAAGAAATTCTACTGTTATTGGAAACGCATTTTGCTGCAAAAAAATTTGTTTTCTAAATGACAGTTAGTCAATAGCATGCTATGTTGAAGTCGAATAACAGCGAATTTACTTTAATCTGTGTAAAAAATGCTACGCGAATAATCGACTGGTCGATTATCGAATAATCGAATGTAAACTAGGATTTTGGTACACAGGCATGCTTGATAAAGTTTAAAGTTAGCTTTTTATTATTTGAATCAATAACAAAAGTTATGATTTGAATACCATTTATTTTTAAGTCCAAAATAAACATTAAATTTTGAATCATAATTTATAGGCCAAAATACAGCACAGTAGAATTTTACTTGTATTTTTACGGTTTAATGAATCATAATTTAAAGGCAAAATACGCAACGGTAAAATTTTACTTTTATTTTTACGGTCAAATGTACAAACTAAATTTTGAATTTTATTTTGTGGGTCAAAAATTGAAAAACAGAATTCGACTTCAAGTTTTTCTTGTCTAATATAAAATCCACAATGTGGTTTTGATTTTTATAAATTTTTTTTATAAAAAAAAACAAAAAAAGGTAAAGAAAAATGCAAAACAAAGTTATGTACCTGACTTTCTGGACGAATGGGGTTAGCCAAAAATAAAACCCAAATTTGACTTTGATATTTTAGTTAAAATAAAACTTGAAATGTGAATGTTATGTTTCAGCTAAATATAAAAGATAAAAGTTTAATTTTATTTAATAGAAATATACAAAACTAAAACAATTTAATTCACAATTTTTATACCTATATAAAAAATAAAAATTTACTTGCGTATTTTGATAAATATTAATTTGCATAAATTTTTCAGCAAAATATAAAAGTTAAAATTTGACTTAACTTTCTCAATCCATAATAAATTTTCAATTAAAAATAAAAGCTAACATTTTACTTTTATTTTTTCTACCAAAACTTGCCTCGCTAATTAAATACATAGAAATAATACTGAAAAATACTGAACATCTAAAAATCCAATTTTACTAAAATCTGTTAAGCGCGCCTTACAATATTCCAAACAATTTGGATTAAAAACATATAGTATACCCAATTGTATCTAAAAAAAGATTAGCAACACAAAATGCAATACTAAGAGACAATTTACAAAACGTGCAGAGGGGGCATTCATATGGCTGAGTGGATAGATGTCTCTGATTTTGCACGAGTATGAGGAGAATTCGAGTCCAAAACTCAGCTCCAGAAAAGCTGCTGATGTGAAAGTGAAATTCAGAAATATGTCCTAGTAACCATCGCCGTGTGCAAATTTTGTAATTTTTCTCTAATATCAAACAATATTGAAAGTTAATTTTGACAAGGATACATTCAGATAAAAGTAACACTAAAGTTAACATTTTTTTTACGTTTAGCAAGTGTATACAGTATGCGTAGTAAAAAAATCACATTTTGATTTATTTTATAAATTATTTGTTTATGCCCCTATTGAGTTTTTAGACACACACTTCATACATCTAATAGCTTTAATAATAATATAATAATAAGCACTCTACTTCAAAATCAATTTTCGTTTTGTGCATTGCAGCAAATTAGTTATTTGTAGAGATCGAGCCATAAGCAAATGTGTTTTCTCTCTGTTTTTCGAAGGTGTATCCAAAACATAGATATTAGCTTTATAAGCATATACATTGTATTCATTTATTGTATTTAAAACTAAAAAAAAAATGATGTGTGGTCTGCCCAATTTTCTGATTTGTGTGGTGGTGTAATATATTATATTTGCAAGTCGTTTATTGTTTTTGTGGTGTAAATTACTTATTACAAGGGTGTATCAAAAGTGCCAAATCTGTGTCGGGGTGTTGGGAAAAAATTATATAGGCGCTAAATTACAAAGTGCAGCGAAAATGGTTGTTTGTGTTTGGGGGGGTGGGGGGGTGGTGGTGTGGATCTTGGGTTAATGCGGTAAATGGGTGGTGGGGGTGTTTCGAGTTGCATTTTGATGTGGTCGAGAGACGAGTAGTCGCATCCAGGTTTTGTTGGAGCCTAAATAATCTATTCTCAATCGGGTCTAGGGATTGTATTCGTTTTCTCAGGTTAGGCGATAGAAACCACTTGCCCCTTAGCCAATTATGAAAGCTGGATTGAATCAGCGCATACAATTGCATGGATTTATTCTTAGCATATTCAGATCACATCCACGATCTCTCTTATCATGCGGCTATCAATGTCTCATGGACTGCAGCCACGCATTCGAGGGGTAAAGATTAGTACGACCGGGACGAATCATGCCAATAGTGTGTTCAATTTGCTATGATTAGCACTGAAGTTACGGACCCTTCATGGTGAACTTACGGAGAGATCGAGAAAATAGAATGTCCGGATCCGTGCCGTGGAGTCTTTTCTGTCGAAGAATATTTTATCAACTAGATTGACGCGGCCACTAGCACATCGCAACTGTTAGCAGCACGACAAAACCAAAAGTCGGAAAGAAACAACTTTTAAATCAAAAACGTTGTCTAACGAGCCAGGGTGGGGACGTAATTGCATTTGCTATAGCAACTTTCCAACGTCAACTTACACTGGACTCTCCATACGCAATTGTCGATCACCGACATGCATATCAAAACATTAATTTTGTATTGATTATGTACTACGAATTTTTAGAATAAACGCTTAACACTAATTCATGGATAATTGCATTTTTTGTATTGGAGATTTACATGTATGTTCATTTTATTCCTATCTAATAAAAGTCAGCGCTAAATAAATAGCTAGCGCGTTAATAATGTCAAAAAAGAGCAAATAAAAATAATATGTTGAACTGTAAGTAGTTCGTAGTAACATTACATCCACTCTAAAATTAAGATAAAATAACGGATTTTCTTATGATTGTTCATCTATAACGTATAGTTATTCATGATTGAAGTCGTCAATTATTTGCGCATATTTTGATGTTATGCGCATAAGTAGTACCTCATTTATTGGTTTTAGTGAAATAGGATTTCGAGAACGAATCTAAAGGATACGAAAGTGACGGGGCCCTGTGACGTATAGAGCAATTCACACAACAGAATAAAATATCACCATAACACTTCTAGCATAAACACAAAAATTCTCCCAGAGATAGTGACACTACAATACAGAGTTGCGAGTAATCGAATTTTCAATGAATATATCTGTGAAAGAATACGAAGTTCGAGAAGTGTATAGTAAAGTATTGTTACGAGTTTAAAAATGCTTGCGTTGGAAGAATACTTCGTCAAGAATAAAAAATAATTAATAACATGTTTTCATAAACCTAAATTCCAGGAACTATTCAGTGGAGTACTTAGCGACAGAATCT
>JARSSU010040446.1:0-67238 GCA_029619165.1 Eurosta solidaginis
TTTTGCAATTCTATTGATATAATTTGGTTTCCTGTGTTCGCTTTCCGTTCCGGCGTTCTACAAAGCAGCCATCAATGCGTCATAAATGTTCCGTTCGTACTCTGGAATAGTCGTAAGATTTCCCCCCCCCCCCCCCCTGCGTAGTCCTTTAAATGTACGAAGAGTGCAGCAACTTTCTCATTCAGCATCCCAGTTGTTCACTGTTGCAGTCTTCTCAAATTGTAGCTTAAAAGGCTGGTGGGTTTACCTTGGGATTACTCGTTGAACTGCTGGGCGATTAGTTGCGACTGCCGATCGTCCTCCTCAAAGCATCCACCTCGACCTCGATTTTTTTCCTCAATCTTCGTGTTTATACGATCTCCGCGATTCAGCTGAAGATGACATTTGCGAGACATTTCTGATATACGTGTCTCTGGATCCATCTTGGATGCCATATATGTCCTTGTTCTGCCAGTTGAAATGGCACATGTCTTTCATGGGCTTCAATCTTGGATGCTATACGGTTCTCATGGGCTTCTAGTTGTTTTTCCATCTTGGTGTTACTGTCGCATTTGTGTAATTGCAGCTAATATGGTGTTTCAAGTCTGTGTTCGACATTGTCTGCTGTGTGTTTCGTTTTTCTCCTCAATTTTTGTGTTGTATCGTCCACCATAAGATAAAAAACACGACTTCTTCCACGTAATTCCTTCTATCTATAAATCTTATAAAATAAAGTCGCTAAACGTCATTGTAAGCACATCACTTCACACAGAATGCTCCGATTTTAAAATGGTTTTTTTGCATTTGAAAGCTTAGCTACGTGAGATGGATATTTTTTTAATATAATTTGAAGGTACATATATATTATAGGAGCGTGGCAAATTGCCAAAATGTAGAAAAAAATCATAAAATTTTTGTTTACATAGCTATAACTCATAAACGGATGGATGGGATAAATCGTTAAGAATGCATATATATTGAACATTTCCTTAAAATTCGGACACAAAAGTTTTATTTTTTGGTATTTTTGCATCTATATGCTAATATTTGTGCACTAAGGATTTTTAATTCTTCAGTATATTTTTTATGCTAATTTGTATGCTGATCGTAAAGACAATTTAAATGAGTATCAATTTTTAATGTTTTTTTATGGCAGCCCTAAATAAGTTATTTTAGAAAGAACAGTTGGTTTTCACGAATTTCTCATTAAAATTTGTACGAAAGTTGTTTAAGCTGGGCTAATAATTTGTTTTATTTAATTTAAAATCAAAACAAAAGTGAGCTTTTTTTTTATCAATATTATTGCAAAGGTAAGTACCATACAGTACCATAGAGTGCGATTTTTATATTATTTGGTATAATTTTTCGGTGAAGTTTTTTGAAAGGACAAATAAAAGAAAAAAAGGGAAGTAAAGGAGAGGAAAGGAAAGAAGAGGAAAGGAGAGGACAGGAAAGCCAAGGAAAGGAAATAAAAGGAGAGGAAATTACAGAGTGGAAAGGAAGGGAGAAGACAGGACCGGCCAGCGAACGAAAGGACAGGAAATGAAAGAAAAGCTAAGTAAACGAAAAAAAAGGAAAAAAAAAGAAAGGAGGATGGAGAGGAAATGAGAGGAAAGAAAGGAAGGGAAAGAAGGAAAGAAAAGGAAGGGAAAGGAAAGTAGAGGAAAGGAATGGAAAGGAAAGGAAACGAAAGGAAAGGAAAAGAAAGGAAAGGAAAAGAAAGAAAAGGAAAGGAAATGAAAACAATTAATTAAGATAATTTTTCCTTAACTTTCATCCATGCAGTTTAATATTTTTATAATAATTTATTGTTACGATTTAAATAAGTATTTGGGCCGAGCTTTTCATAATAAGGTTTGATTGAGTGTTCAATTTTGACTGGATGTGGTGCTGAAGAAAACGTCTTGATTCCAAGAATCCCGATAGTACCAACAGATCTCCCATTTCAATTTACACGGCTACAGTTTCCAGTCAAATTATGTTTTGCGGTAACAATAAATAAGGTTCAAGGAAAAACACTTAAGTTAGCCGGTTTGGACCTAAGAGCTCAATGTTTCACACATGGCAAATTACATGTAGCTCTATCCCGTGTAACAAACAAAGATAATTTATGTATATGTTTTGGCTCCTCATGGGAAAGCTGCAAATATTGTATATTTAACTTCGCTTTGGACTTAATCTTTTATGAATTACGTTTATTTTTTAATTGAACCATTAATTCAAAATGCAACAACAAATTATTATTTTTAAATATTACAACCTGTGTGAAACAGGATGCGGGTTGCTAGTACGTACATGTTTAATTGTAGTTTATGCTTTTCTTCTACCGGCTATATACATATACGTATGTGAAATATCTCTTTGCTTCGAGCTGCTGGTTATGTGTGCGGAATGTTCTTCGTTGCATTGTACATAAGTGTGGCTACTTGCCGTTTTTGTTGTTGTGATTATTTACTAACAACATAGTGATGTCAACATTCGCCACAATATTATAAATGTGAAAGTTTGGATGTCAATCACGCCAGAACGGCTACACGGATTTTGATGAAATTTGGGACACAGATATACAATAGTCTACTGGCTAAACATTTTTCGAGAATGGAAAGGGGGAGGTCCCACGACTCCTTCGAACAATTTCCTTTTAATAATTTTTATACATTATAACTTTAAGTATACTGACCTTCACCAATATTACAATCTCAATGGGTCAAATAAGTCGAGTGCTTACTAAGTGAGAAGGGACAGGGATCATTTAGGGACCTTCAGGGATCATTTCTGGATGGTTTTCGGGATCCGTATCTGATCCCGTCAGGATCATTTCGTGAATTTTTCTGGACTATTTCAGGATCATTTGGGCACCCTCCAGGGATCATTTCTGGATGGTTTTCGGAGTCCATCAGGGATCCCGTCGGGGTCATTTCGTTACTTTTTCTGGAGTATCTGAGGATCATTCGGGGACCCATCAGGGACTATCTCTGAATGGCTTTCGGGATACGTCCGGGATACCGTGACTTTTCGGGACTATTTCTGGATCATTTAAGGGCCCTCCCGAGATCACTGCGGGATCCGTCCGGGATCCCGTCGGGATTATTTCGGGACTATTTCGTTTTTACTATCCTTTGGTGAATATTTCTCTTCCAAGATCTATTACCTAGGACGGCGATTCAACACACATGCGTTTTTACCTCTAATTGAAATGAAAACTGTTACGAACTGTTATAACTTTATTACACAATTTGTTATAATTTAACCATTTAAATACCCGAAAAGAATGACCCTATTTTCATCTAAACAACTCTCTTTGGTTTTAGCTTATTATAGTTTGGCTCCTTTGTTCTATGAATAGTAATTTCTTCACCCCTTTCATATCAATTAATTTAACTTAAAACCAAAATGTATTTTTAGTTCGAAAAAACTTTGTTATACTATTCACGGAAGCCTGCCAATCAATTTATCAGCCCACTTAGGTCTTTTTTTTACTCTATTACAATAATAAAAGGCTAGTTATATATAAGTTTCAATATCTTTGGTGGGTATGCTTTCTTACCAATTATTTTATTAACCATTTCCATATGCGATTGCTGCAACGTCGAATACATATCCTCAGCAATATCGATATCGTTGAGTAGACGCTTGATGATACGATCTTTACGATCGAGACGCTCTTGAAAGAATATCTGTAACTCTTCCATTTCCTTGCGCAACTCTTGCACCTTTACTTGACGCAAAATGGAGCGCCATTCCTGATTAATTTTTGCCATATTCAAGCGACAAAATGCCTCTTCGCGTTTCAGTTTATTCTGTTTTGTGGAAAAAGTGTGAAAGGCGATGAAATGAAATTGAATAAACCTTTTAAAAAACGTTTACATTTTTTACCTTCATAAAAAGAGATAACAGTTGAACTTTTCGCCGCCTTGCTTCCTCCTCAATATCGGCTCGCATTTGCATATAACGAGCTCGCTGCTCCTCCGACATTTTAGCCAATTTGTTGGCTTTGCTTTTCTTGCCCATTTTGAGCTTTAATTTATTTTATTTCAGTGTATTAATAAATTAATTATTAACTTTGTAGTTTTATAATAAATTATATGGATATTATCTGTTTTGCGCTGAGTGTTGTAAGGCTACTAATCGTAACTGTTGATTTGGAAAAACAAAAATCCAAGCAACGGCATGATATTGAACTTTGTTACCTTGGATATGCGAGCAAACTGGTGTCGGTAACAACAACACAACACTACAGAAAAAGTTTATAAGAATTCAATGAGCTAATTAATTTTTATTAATAGGGTATTTTAAAATTATTTTTGCATATTACTTATTTAGTCCCATAAGCAATATTTATTCACTTTTTGAAAAATAAGTTGTGGCAAAGTAATGAATATCTTAATCACTGGACTGATCTCGGGATTGCAATACCGAGATTCCCAGGAGTCTGGGATTAAAAAATCGGAAATATTGTAATGGAAATGTATCTGTAAATTTCGAAACACTGTACGAGTCGGCAACGTTGACTGGCGGCAGCCATGGTGTAGTGGTAGAAGGCTAACTAACCGAAAGCCCCGACTAAAGAGATCGATAAAATCACATCGAAATAATTAAAATTTTCTTAAAATAGCTGAAAAAAGACTCAGCAAACATCTATCTGCATTGCAAATTCCAATCGAATCGGCATAAACCATGTAGGCAAACCAATTTGTAGGAAAAATTAAAAACAACACACCAAATTGAAAGAAAGCTTGGTCTAACCACCTTGGCGGTATATCGCGTCAAAATATTATTATTATATGACTATTTTTATAATTACTATATTATTATTATTATTAATGCTGCCCAGCTACTTGAAGTCCTTACGAATACATCATTATTATGACCGGTGTGAGGCATAGAACCAATCAGGAGTTGAGACATCCACTTTAGTTCCCAAGAAATGAATAAACTTAATATAAAGGAAACAAAGTGTGGTATTGAATTCTACAATTTACTTGGCTTACTCCTGACCAAAAAACGCCAAACCAAATTTTCACCCCGTGATGGACGGGAGGAAAGGCAGCAGTATTCTGAATGTACGAACTCTATTACGTCGAATACTTACCAACTCCTCACTGCCGCATTTGAATAGCTCCGCAGGCAATACATCAGTGCACGCGGTCTTGTTGTCGTAATCGGGTGGGCGGACATTTATTCATCATCATCGATTGCGGGATCGGGTTTGACATCCCTGTGCGGCAAATCGCTGTCTCCATTTAGGAGAACCGAGAAGTGTTCCCTCCCTAATCTAAGTAGTCTCGGTACAACGGTAATAAGGTCGCCGTTCTCGTTTTAAAAGAGTTTGCCACGGACTTAAAACCGCCCGTCTGTCGCCGAGTTTTTCGGTAGAAACTTTCGGGCGTTATTTCTGGAAGCTAGCAGCTCAAGATCCCCGTACTCACGCCTTTCTGCCTCTGCTTTTTTCTTCCTGAAGTGGCGTCTAGCTTCCCTTTTCAACTCGCGATAGCGTTCACATACTCCTCTTTTTGCACTCGCTTTTAACGTAGCCCTGTAGCCAGTGTCTTTTCATTCGGTTGCACTGCAGCATTATTCATCGTACCAGTTGGTTTTCCGTGGTCGCCAGTATCCAATTTTTTCCTCGGCGACAGTACGAAGTGCTTTGGATATATGCTCCCACTACTCCTGCATTCCGTCGGCCTGACTTGTGCTCTCAGGGAGCAGGTGTGAGAGTCGAGTTGCGAAATCATTGGCAGTCTGTTGCGACGTCTAATTTTCCTTGTGTTTTTTTGTGTCTTGGTTTTAGCCGCGCAGAGCCGGGCGCGTATTTTGGCTGCGACGAGATAATGGTCCCAGTCGATGTTAGGTCCTCGGATCGTGCGTACTTCTAAAACACTGTGATAGACGGACGGCATATCACAACGTGGTCGATCTGATTGCGAGTATTTCGGAGGGAGGGGGGGGGCAGCCATGTAGTTTGATGTCTCTTTTTATGCATGAACTTCATGCTGGATATGACCATCTTTCGAGCAGTGCACAGTCAATCAGCTTAGTCCATTAGGAGAAATTTCATTGCGTAGGCTGAAGTTTCCGACTTTGGGCTAAAAAACAATTTCTTTACCCACCCTAGTGTTAAAGTCGCCAAGCACGACTTTTATATCATGGCGGGGGCAGCGTTCGTATGTGCTTGTTCATAGAAAGCGCCTTTCACCACATCGTCTGTCTCCTTGGTCGGTCCATGGGTGCAGATGAATAATATATAAAAAAATGTTGCTTTTATTTGGATAGCGGTGAGACGTTCGTCCACAGGCGTGAACGGCAATACTTGGTGACAAAGTTTCTCCCCCACCTCGAATCAGACGTCGAAACTGTGCTTGTTTGTATGGCCACTTCAATGATCTTACTTCTTCCTTGCTTCGTCCAACGCATTTCTTGGATGGCGGTGATTTTAGATTTTGCTTGACGAGGACATCAACCATCCGGACATCTGCACTTATCCCTATCAGGGAGCGGACGTTCCAAGTACATGACAAATAATTGTCCTTCAAACGTTTGCCGTGGTCATCACCAGAAAAAGGTTGCCTTTTTATTCGAGGCTTGTTTTTTCCTTTCATTAGAGTGTGGTTTCACGTGGAGGGTCCCAAGCCCAGCACACAGCCCGCTCAGCGGGGATGAAAATATGGCGAATGGCGGTCAGAAGCTTTCCCCAATTTCGTGGACAGCTTTGACGATTTCTACGCCCACAATTTGACTTCCAGGCTACGGAAGAATATACCAAACAAATAATCCCACGTTCGTATCACAGGTGGACTCGCTGGATCTGAGATCGGAACGCAGAGGAGCAGGAATAGGAATAAATCCAAAGTTGTCAGGGATATGAAATAGCCTAGCATAAGGGTGTGGGTGGGGTGGTATACCACTTTAAATGGCCATAAAACTAATTGGCTATATGACCACTTCAAATGGTCATAAGGTCAGTTGACTTTATGGCCATTTTTAGTTTCGGTTTATAGATTTTTAGGAAATTTCCGTTTCACTTTATGACCATTCCTGGAAAAAGGCCGTAATCATATACAGCAGTTCCAAATTACCACAAAACAAATAGACTTCCGCAGGATGAGTTAGACGTGTAGCTGATTATCTTTTTCTTATTTCGAAGGAAGCCCCATAGGACCAGCTTTTAATTCGATTTATTTATGTTATGAAACTTAAATTGGGAAATGTAAAGCCGCGAAGCAAAAATTTGGAATAAAAAAAAATCGCGCGATCTTTTATTTCAATTTTCTCTAAACTTTTAGTTAAATAAGTTCTCTCTTATCTCAAAGAGGACCTCATTTGGCCAGTTTTTATCAAATTTTTTCACTTGAATTAGACCAAAAATATAGGTTAAAGGAGCGCCTTAAGCCAAAATTTGAAATAAAAAAGTTTTATTTTTATTCAACTGAACAGAAATAAAGTGAATACAGTGGCGCGAAACAAAGTAATTGACCTTATGTCCATTTGTGAAAAAAGAGTTGACTCTATACAGTTATAACGTCAATATCAATGACATTGTCACCGCTTCAAATTTGACGCTAAGACCATTTCATATGGTGTTGTTGTTGTTGTTGTTATTGTATCGATAAAAGCAATCACAAACGGTTTTGGGGAGTGTTATCGATGTTGATAGTCCTTCGCCGGATATACCGGTAAGTCCTGGTAACAAGCACAATTAAGTTACAAGCCTGACAATTTTGGAAACGATTCAATATGACCACATCGAACCTGTTGGACCATTTAAAGTGGATAGGAAGCCTATTGAAGCCATCTACGATCCTGCAAAGCGCAAGACCACATAAAATCTAAGACTCAGCAGAAGCAACATCCCAACAAGCCCTGTTTCCATTAGTTCTAAATCCCCCATAAACTCATTCAATCCTATTGCAACACGCATGCTTACCGCAATAATATTCCAAGGCCCTTTACACCAGTAGATCAGCCGCTGCTACCTCTAAGGTAAACATATTAAAAAAGAATGTATTTCTTTTAACATAATTTTTGACACATATTTAACTATGTGCAGCTTACTTGAGTAAACTTACAAAACCTGCACCTAAATAAATACATATGTATGCACCTACATACATACGCATGTGTATATTATACTCGCTAAAGCATACGCGTATTAGCGCATTAGTGTTGGTCACACCAACTTCAAACACAAATCAAATCAACTAAATTGCCAGAGATTATGGCAGCATCAAGAGACTTTATCCCGTTATAAGTGCAAGCGCCTGCGGATATGCTACATATTTTATATGTGCAAAACGTATGTGAACGAGCATAAATATGTGTATGTATGAAGATTCGAAGGGACATGTACAAACTCCATATGCGACTCATCATTTTCAGCATGAAAATTAGATTTTGTTTCGAAACGAGAAAGGAACAAAATACAGCGGGGGGAGATATAGAAAAAAAAACAATGACAAAGATTAGAAAGGAAAATGCTTTAAGAATGTGCGTGAATTGGATTTGCCAAGACAACTAAGAAGGAAAAAAATGAAAAATTCAGTGTGATTTCGCACATTTATGATTGCTTCAATACACGTGAAAGCAAGACAAAAGCACTTGGTATATCCCATCATATTTTTATTTTTATTTTTAGCTTTTCTATTCTTACATGCTGCAAAGTCGTTGTAAATATTTTCTGTTTCGTTTCGTAACGACAAAGGACAGAAAAAATCGCATTCAATTTACTTCAACATGGCAATGAGGGCAATATAATTTCAAAAACATACGTAGAATTAGAAGCAACAACAATGTAGCGTTGCATTTGGTGAAGTACGCATAAGCATACGCACACAATGGAAATACAAACCCGTCAAAAAATTTGCAAGGTGCTTATCAGTGGTCTAGATAGATGTCTATTTAAAGGAAGGTACCAATGCCCTTATTGTTTGATTTCCTCGTGCTGCTATTACCGCCGGGTAAGAAATGCGGGGCAAGGCTTGAGGAGTGTTGTAAATCCAGTGGCTTAGAAAAGCAAAGCATATGAGGCTGTGGTGGTGTTGGTTTTATAAGGAATAAGATTTCATCGCCAATTACAGTCATACAGGCTGAGAACGAGCATTTCATAACCCCCAGGCGACTAAAATCCACAGATCCGAATGTTTTTAGGGTCAAAACAAATCATTCCCAATGCAGAGGGGTTTGCACTAGAAAGTATATTATTAGTAATATCGCAGAGTATCGGATGCATTTCGAGCAAAGGAATGCCAACATAGCAACGCTCCCTGGAATAGTTGGAAAACGGTTTTGTGTTAGCAACAGCATGAGCATCAAGCGTTCCCCTGCGATCATCATGAAGCCAGTTTCTTCAAACTTACTCTTATCAGCGCCTACCATTCGAGAGATGAGGCGACCGACATGAACTGCTTTTATAAGAAGGACACAAAAATCGTGTTAATCGACTTTGATACCCGTGTTGGCAAGGGATACGTCTTTAGCCCTACAGTTCGAAAATTCAGCCCCCATGATCTGAAAGTCCTTAACTTAATTATTAACTTCCCGCTAGAAATATTCTCTAAGATACTTGACTGAAAAAATAACAAGAAATTTGGCACTTCGTGATCGACGGCTGGCTCCAGTGGTCTGAACTGTGCACTTTATGTAGCCTATATATGCACATATCTCTATGCGGTATAGTGAAGGATAGCTGCACACGGAAGAGACCGGTCGATGGTCTATTCACTATATAGTTCCAGCAAGCCAAGAAAAAGTATGGTACTATGAAGCATGTCGCGACGGCTCGGAAAAGAAGAACGTTGCCCACAGAGCTGCACTGTGTTCCGGTGCGGCAACCAGATCCATATGTGAGCATTATTGTGGCGCAAAGAGGGAAGAGAAATTCTAGTTAGAAGAATTGAAGCCGATAATTTAAGCTCGGAGAGCTTGAGGTGTTCGTTGATAGGAAAAAGTGCCCGAAACTTTTACTAGAAAGTGCCTTTTGGGTGTGTGTTTCAAGCTCATGGCAGATTTTTCAGTGAACGATACTGATCTTTTACCACGGCAGTCGACCACCCAAATGGGACGAATTTAGAGTTGGGTGGAAACGACGGATATCCGGCCGAGCTGGTGTGAAGAGTTGACAGATGTATCAACTATTATCTAAAGCATGAAAATATGATCGGGCAAATCTATGTACCAGATGGAATTTAAATGCGCGCAGAGAACAAAAGAACAAATGAAATTAGATTCAATAAATACGGGACGCCGAAAGTAACGAGACCATTGAACCATCGGCGCTGCCACAGCCTTATAAATCTTCAATTGACCAGATTTCCAATATGCAAAGAGCTTTACGATTCTGTTTACGCAACTTTTCTTTGACAATGTGAAAAGGAGATTAAGCTTCACTACAAATCTTATTCCGCGAATCCAATGGCGTTGAATAATACTTTTAGATCCGTTAGATAGGTCATTTTCCGGGCCGTTCGAAGGCCTCAAATAGCGCGACGTCGTACAATTTCTATTACCTGATATTAGAAAAGATAAATTTAGTTGCAAATATAGACTATGATGTCACAATATCCCACAAAATAGTGTTATTGCTGACTCAAGTTGACTACATTGAGCAATGGAGCAAGCAAAGCGAATTATTATACATAATTACTCACACCACATTTTGGTAGGTTCTAAATGTAAGGTAGGTTGTATGCGTAGGTGCCGACGAACACGTAAAGTGTTGCATTGAAAAATGACAACAATCTTGACAGTTAAGCATTTGACAGTCGCAACAGCAACAAAAATAATTGTAAATACAGCAACAACGAACGCCTACAATACAAGTAACAACAAAAAGATAAAATTACAACATCTAAAGCTAGCAAGTCAGTCAGCCAAAGGCAACTTTACGTCTACTGTTTTGATTTCCTTTATTTCCTTTCTTTCGTCCAATTTACCCCGCACCAGTTTGAGTTTGGCAGTGATGGGCCACACATCTATCAGCGTCTATTGCAGCGCCAACCCACATTTTTCACTACTGTGCAGGTGGCTAAAATCTTAAGCGAAAAAAACTATGCGGTAAGGGGCGTGATGGAAGAAATAATTCAAAATATAAGCAACACTGTTTTTGATACACCTTTTATGTCTCACTCTAGATATTAATAAATGTTTTTTTTTGTCTTGTATAGCGTATGTATGTTCTACGAGGAGAGGGTGTGGGCCTTTTGGGGATTGATTAGGGTAGATGGATTCGTGAATGCTTTCAAATTCTCATTTTTGCACGTTAAGCAGCTGCCATGATATAGTTAAGATTCAAGATTCCAATCTCTTCCGGGACCCTAACATTGGAGAGTTTTATGAGTTGTATTCGGTTCTGATGTGTAAACAACTTAGCTCAGGTATGGGTGCGCATAACTCGTTATGTTGCTGAGTCAGTGGGTATAATCGTTGTTACTTGGTCGCCCATTAAAACCCGTCTGACTCTTCTGAGTACAACATCGGATACAAAATTTTAAACCAGCACGAGATGTTCATAAAATCAAGACTTTATTGATGCCATAGATCCGGCTTGTCTAGTGTGAAAATTATACGACACAGATGTGGGACCTGGTGCTTTCAGTTTGAAAGGGGCCAGTCTCAGAATCTATTAAAATATTAAAAAGTATTGCAGAACGCCCTATATCGGAACTTTTGCCGTAATCGCGCTGTCTCTTTTAAAAATTTATTGAATTTATGATCTGCGACAGAAACTTCTTATAAAAGTCCGTAGAGAGGTGTTCTTCAAACAAAATCTGAAGTAGGATGTTCTTTAAAAGTTTTCCAAAATAGGCCTTTTTAAATCGGCAGCCGAGATAGGGTGATATTCCACTCAACAGTCGATTTTATTTGCAAATAAAATAATTTAAAAAAAAGTTTAAGTTAAACGGTTTTATTTTAAACAATACTTACAGGAAGTAATAAAAATACGTTGATCAGATAATGAAATAAAAGCATTGGGTGCGTGAAATTTCTAAAAATGTGAGGCGTAGCATAACCTGATTAAGGTTCAGTTGGTCATATATATGACTATCAATAGAAATTTGATGCGTCCAACGCTTTAATTAATTGTCTGATCAACGCCCTAGATTGATGAGGAGTGTGACGACTAGTACATAGGTCCTACCTAATTATTTTCTAGCTTATAGTATTATTATTACTTCATGTAAATATGTTTTCAATAAAACCGTTTAACAACATTTTTTTTTATTAGTTTTTCTTCAAGTTTTTAGTTTTTATTTAATTGCCTATAATTTCTCATTCTATTTAATTCATTTAGTGACTCGTTATTACAAGGACTCTTTCCTGACAATTTGTTACAATCTAAGCCCTCAATACATAATCCTTCCAAAGACTTTACTCCCTTCTCGAACTCCAAAATATTTTGATGTCACTTCCACCGGACTGTATGTAATATTTGTTCCAAATATGAGCCAAATCGGGCCACAAATACGATATTTTGAAAGATTTCGATCCATGCGCTACCTATCGGAGTTTTTTTTCTTATTATTGCATTGTCATCGGGTTCTGAACTATATTCCAAGTTTCAAGCTTGTAGCTTATCGGGAAGTTACTTAAATTTCAATTTCAAAATTCATGCCGGCCAACTAGCGGCCGGCCTGTGAAGTCAAGCCAAATAAAACCGTTAAAAAATGGGTGCGTAAGTTCTTAACTGCATGCAAAAATAAATTACAATAAAATAATAAAAGGACTGGAAAATGTAGTCATAAAAGTCAATGGAGTTCAGTTTAAATTTGAAAAATTTGTTTCATTGGGTGTAACATAAACTCGCGAATTTTCTTATTTTAAAATTATGTCCACTGCTTTAGATCTTGTGGTAATGATTGAACCGGGACACAAGTTACCAAATTATAGGCAACTCGAACAGTGAATAGAAAAGAAAATTCACAGCAACTTTCTCCGTGTTGTTGTGAAGCTATCCTGCAAGTTTGAATAAAATCAGCAGATCGGAGTAAATAACCTGCATACAAACATATTTCCATCCTTCTTTATATATAGAAAGATTAGATCTCTTTAGTGCACAAACAATAGCACACATGTACACATTTAGTTATATCCAAGCATACAATAAAAAAATATTTTTAAGAGTTTTAACGAAACGAAAGTGTATTTTCAAGAGATGTATGCTTTCTTAACCATTAACAACATTAACACGCATAAATATGTACGTATGTCAATCTGATATTAAACGAAAAAACATACATACATACATTTATACATACTTATAAATGCAGTTCCGAATTTAAATAACGCTAGCGAATGCTGTTTTTTTCACCATTCTATCTAGTTCGGCAGAGATGTATACATATGTATATACGCATAATGTGAAGTGGTGAAAGTCCCTTTCAAAACAAGTATGCTCATACAGTTCACAGCGAACAACCACACCAGCTGCGTCTTCAACCTGTTTATAATGTGTTACTTCTTAAAATTTCACTCTCATAATTTTTTCTTAACGCGCCTTAAGAAGTATAACTTCAAAAATTTTCATTTGATTTGAAAAACTTTAATTTGACCTGAAAATGCTTTATAATCTTAAATGTGAATAAAAATGAGCAAACTTTGAACATTCGAAATTTCGCACATTTGAAGTGCTCATATGAATGTTAACCCTACAGTGAGTAATCTTACTTTATGAAGGCAATAGAAAATTTCTCACATAAATGTGCAAGAGATGCCTTTTCTTTTCTAAACACACCAACAGTAAAACAAAGCTTCGTCAAATATTTTCTGCTAGAGGTTTATAGCCCATTTCCCAACACAGTGATTATATCGAATGTTCTATTTTACATACCAACCTAGTGGAATAGGTTGAGTTCGAGAAGAATTGCATGAGTAATGAAGTGTCATTTGCATATGTTTGTATAAGTACATACATATATGTATGGCAAAATGCACACATAAAATACTAGAGGCCTGAAAATGTGTATGAGATATTACTTATTATACCACAGAGAGCGATCTAAAATATATATTGAGATACATAAAAGGATAATGAGAATCAACAACGAACTCAATGACAGCAATCTTTTATGTGTAAGAGCAAGTTACACGATGCTAAAATGAAAAAAGCCCTTTGATTCGAAGAAAAGTGGGACAATGCGGAGATTGTATGGCATTGGAGTTTGAGAGTGAAGGAAAATACTGGGGGTTACTTTTGACTCTAAGCGGTTTTGTAAGCAGCCTTTCGGAACGTGTTACCTGGGGCTAATAACTCCTTGGGCAAAAATAAGCCTGCTGAACATCGCAAGAGAGGGCTCTGTATAAAATGGGGGTGAGGATAGCATATTGACATTGTGAAATGGTAACGTTGGGAGACAATTCAGGTAGAGCTGGACGACAACTCAACCTGGCATGTCAGCAGAGTGGATAACGCTCCCACTCCAATGAAATCATATGGTATACGGACAGTTGGAAAACACTGGAAGGAATTTAAGCGGCTGATTTTGGACCTAGAGCTAGGATATAAGTGCCCCCGGGAGCGTAGGCGAGCATCTTCTAGGCGGAAGAATAGGCTGTAAACATATGATCTGAGAAAAATTTAGTCATTCATCGCACAAGCTTAAATTGGGCGTCAGGTATCTGATACAGCGTGTTACGGTTACACATAGCCTTAAAGGCGGCTCATCATTCTAATATGTCCATACGCTATGGTTACCTTCGAAAAATTTTTTTTCCATAAAAACGTTAAGTACACATATAGAATTGATATTTCCCTTACCATGGGAAAACTAGTAAAATCAAATAAATTTATGTCAGACTGCAGGTAGTATTAGAGTTAAGATACAACCGTTACCATGAGCATCAACAGCGCTGTACATTAAGTAAAGCGAGAGCTTATCAGCCAGTAAAGGAGGATGCAGAGATTCAACAGCAATTGAAGACAATCAGCGAGCACCTGCAACGAATACAGTTGTAGGGTTATTCACACATTCATACATTCACACACTCTAATAAACACCTACACACAAATTATTTGCTCACATCTATCGGGTTTTACAAAAGACTAACTACTTCCATACCAGCAATAACAACTACTATACGATATCGTCTGTGGAGCAATCAGCGTAACGATTACAAGGATTCGAAGAAACTTCACACATTTCCTTCTCAGTCTTGACACACAAACGTGCAGCAACGATACGCAATCATAGAAGCAATTTAAGCGCGTAATGAAAACACAAATACACAAAAGCTCCCACACCTACCCACCCATAGCTATTGGCTAGTTTGAAAATATATCGACTTGAATATGGGTTAGTCCAGAGTAAAGTTCACCGTTAACATAAACTTGAATATTAAAAGAAAAGAGGTTAAGATTACAATTATTCTAAAAACAGTAAGGGAGTCTAAGTTCGACAGTTTGCGAAGAAATAAATTTTGTATCGGTATATAAGCACCTCCTTTTCATATTTTCACAGGTGGTCTTAAAATCCATATGCCAATGCCATTTTCAAGGGCTCCTGCCAAGATTTCAGACATAATTGTTCGATGTGGATTTATCAAGTCAAAAGTCGCACTGATAAGGTGCAATTAGTCGAATTCCTACCCTACAATCTGTATCTACTAAGAAAACTAATTGCGCAATAAATAAAGCAGTTTGTCCACTGTTGCAGCTTGCGTTTTGCCAACGTACGCTGAATTTTAGTATCTCAGCAAGGGTATTGCTTTTTGTACCAGCTGTTGCATAGGTAAAAACGTGAAATGAGGAATTAAAATTCAAATGTTCCAATGTTACCGTGGAATAAACCACATATACATATGTTTGTATGTATTAGCACATGTATGTATATGAGACGCACCTTTCGAATCATAGTCAGAGTATTACATAGCGTCCCGGGCAGGCCAAAGTATAAAACATAAATTTTAAGTTTTCAACACCTTAACGGCTTTTATGGTCGAACGCAGGCAATGGCGAATTGTTCACTGATGCCATTAAAATAGTTATAGAAAACTATTTGAAAAAAATAGCAGGAAAAATGTATAAAAATAAATTTCATGTTTTGGGAGTATGGACGAATGGGCGTAATATTATTATACCTTTCTTAAAATTTGGGCATAGTCATGAAATTGGATAGAAGGTAATGTAAAATTTTTGAGTAATGAGCATTTCTTTCTAGGATGTTCTCTATGTGCAGCTACGTCCAAATTTGGTTTCCCTGAAAAACATATGCATTAAGTTAGGTTAGGTGGTAGCTGCCCTGGTAGGGGAAGCTCACTTGGACAACATGAAGGTCCATTATGATATCACAAAAATAAAGTAACGGCGACGTAACTATAGCTACCTTGGGAATCGCTGCGTAGCAAATATATAGTTTTGCATGAGACCAATCTCAACTTTGGACAAATCCTCCTGAGATCCAAGTAGCGGCAAAAAGCTGGGCAATCAAGCATAAACTGATCCAATGATTCCATCTCATCATCCTCCTTACAGCTAGAGCATAATGGGGTTTCCAGTATATTGAGACATACCGTATGGATTCCCATTAAAAAGTGCCTTGTCAAAACCTCAATGACCATTGATAGATGAGTTTTAGTGAACCAAATAATTTCGGTGGACCTCTTGCCATCCACTTCCGGCCAGAAAGATCTTGCTACCCTAAAAGAGGTGGTGTCCGACCAACGCTTGCTGAGCTGGCTCGTGGCCTATCTTAGCAGGAGCAGTTGCCCAGCGAAATCCCGAAATCTCTAAAGCATTCTTCATTCACCCGGTTTAGTTGTACCAATGCGGGCTAAGAGATTCGTTTGATAGTTGCCCGGGATATCACTTTGGTCCGGGACCCAGATAATCTTAATCACAAAACAATTCCATGCAATCGCAAGCGAGGTCAGGCACCCCCCGACCACCCTCGATCGCACTATAAATGAACACAAGGCCTCGATAGCCGTTTGGTTATCGGGGTAGATGTTAAATTCCCTAACCTTAGTAGCACTCGATAGCATTTCATCCACCACATCCTTAATCGTTGCAACTTCCATTTGGAAAACTCTGCTGTGATCAGCCAACTTAAACTTGCGGTGCCAATGTCTGTCAATCGGGCAATCGAAGATCCATTAGTTTAGGAATCGGTACAGTGTTATGTTGGGTCAGGTCGACCTAACTACCCTACAGATGGGTTCCTGACCTCGATTTTGTTTGTTTATTGAAGGTATTTCTCAGTCAGTGATTAAATGCAGAGATCAGAGGTACTCCTCGGATATCTGCGACACTGTTGCAAGAAATACCTCTGCCTCTGGCGACTCATACCACCAGTGTGTTTAGTCTAACTATCGGAAAGAGGATGACCATATATCTCTGTGACAGCATCCAATTATATAGTAGCCACCTCTGCTTTGGTCTAAGAATATAAAATGCTTTAGTACCAATTACCCTTAACATAAACCATAGTCAAACGGTGCTGATACTGCTTTCTAACAAAACTAGATAGCACAGTTTCGTCTACCCCTCTCTAAATGTTACTGCCATCACTCTGTACATGAGAGTCAAGTACCGGGGCGTCGAAATAGACAGAAACCTCAGCTGGAAATGGAATATCGAACGTAGGGTCGAAAAGGCTTACATAGCTTTCTATTCGTGTAAGAGAATGCCAGCAGGATTTGGGGTCTAAAACCTAAACTCCTGGTGTGGCTATATACGGCCCTCGTCAAACCCATATTAATATATTGGGCCATATCATGGTGGCCGGCCATGGACAAATAGTACGACATTAATAAGATGAATAGAATACAGCGGGTAGCCCTCGGGAGAGTAACAGGTGCACTAAGGTCATGACCAACTGACGCACGAATGTGCTCCGAGGTGTGCATATCAGATAGCCAAGTAGCCCTCATGGCGCTTAGATCCCCATCACTACGTCTAAGGCCGTCAGTTGCAAGAGGTCGCTTTAAGCTGTAGCAGTACACACGTGGTCTAAAACGGCTTTATCTTTTTGCTTTTGGCCACGTTCTGCAACCCACACCTCATACAAATCCCTCTTTGTGATCGTCATTATATCAAAAGGGGGACCTACGGGGATGAAGAATAATTTGAGTTATATGCAATAATATTGAATTATTGTAGAAATTCAAAAATTATTGTGGTACAGCGTGGTTCAAACTTTTGGCAGGCTTTTCTTTTCACGGTTTATATATTTTCAGCACAAAATAATACTCATTAAAAAACTCGTAATTTCGTAAAAAATACTCAACCAAAAAACTTTTAGACACTTGCAAAATAATATAATTACGTGTAGATTTTAAATAACCAAAAACAAAGTTTTATTTAATTTTAAAGCACACGTTATTTCACTTCTCTAATTGTATTACTTAGCGCGCCATCAACAACTCACAGTTTGGCAGATTATTCATGAAGAACAATAATTATAAGAAATGATAATTACCGTTATATACTGTGGACATTTTAAAAACCAACTGCATTCAAATTTCAGAAAATGACTTGAAAATTTTTACTTTTTCGCGTCTAAGCAAAAATGCCACTGTGCACTGGCCGTTTTACCTGCATGCTGAAAGAATATGCATCCCTTTTAACAGCATTTCAGGAACTGCGGCAAGGAGCGCTGCAAAGAAACAGTCGCGCACTACTTGTGTGAATGCCCAGCTCTAGCATACATTAGGTTTCTATGGGTAGTTGTATACTGCCGGAACTTAAGGAAGTAGCTAAAACTCTGTAAAATATATCAGCTGGTTCATCGTCCGCTCCAAATAGTTGGAACAGAGTACCGACTAGCCATAAGAAACTAGCACCAATTAGTTCCAGTAGAAATGTGCATACAAAAACTCACTGATAACCTTTGCTATCGATATTAAACACTTCGATAAAAATTGATAACTCGCCCTCTCCTTTGTCCTTCTTCTTCTTTCCTTGCCTTGATTTGCTGTCTGATTTCGCTCGTATCAATTCTACCAACTACATTGTTCCATATTTTGCTATTACGTAAATGGTGACTACATCCACGCTTACATTCTGTATTCCGCCATACAGCATACCAATATCTACCAAAATTAGATCCCTCTATGAGTTGGTGGTCGCTTCTAAATAGTGAAATCCTTATGTTGAGGGTATAAAATATAAAACAGGAGTTACAAAATATTATCTCAATTCGCCATCTACAGAATAGCCGTAAATTGACTTCAGGCATGTATTTTAAGATGTGTGCACCTAAATTCTTTAAGAAAAATTTTAAACTTAAAAACTGTTTTACAGTTATTGTAAATAAAACATTTTAAAAGCAATTGAAATATACAAATTAAAAAAACATCATAAAACATACACTTTAACTATACCAGATACTTAGTTTCTCTTAGAATTATAGTAGGTTTATATGGATCTTTAATTCGAACATGAAAATTGTGAAACAAGTTTGGACTTAACCAAAATATTTATTTTCTGCAGAGTTACATCGTTTGATCCCATTTTAACATATGCCCACGTTATGTCATACTTTGAAATTCTTCTTACGTTATTGCGACATTTATCTGAGCGAATACTCCATCATCTCGCATTAGAGTGTCGTTAAAACTCCTCGATTTACCGTCGCTGTAATACCGCATTCCAGACATTGTTATGTATGAGCGTTTTGTAGATAAAAATTACTTAATAAGTTGGTGGGATTCATTGGGTGGTTTGAGGGTAGTATATAAATGCATTACGGTGGTCCTTACAAATCAAATTTCTAATTTTTCCCAGCCCAACCATTTCAAACGGTAATTCCAAGTTTAGTAATATTACATATAAATTTTGTTAAGATTTCTCTATGGAGACTATAAATTTAGGTTGTTGTTGTGTTAACAGTGATTCGCCCCATTCAATGGGTGCGATCACACACAAATTGAGATTGGTGTTAGAGGCGTAGGTTCCACATTACAATTGAAAAGATAGTTGGTGTCATGTGCGGTCACATCGCATACAGGACATATATTAGTTGTTGATTCTGGACAAGTAAGAGTTTAACCTGTTACAGTATCCAGAATCAAGTTGGCTCGGAATGACTTGTGTCTCTTTGGTAGTGTGCTTTCTTCTTTTTCAAGAGTAGGATAATGTATATTGATAACAGGGTTCAGAGGGCCTGTGTGAATTTTGCCTACGGCCTCCTTATACTCGTCTGGATCAACGGCTGTGTTAGCAGTTGCAGGATATCATGAAAGTGCTTATGGGGATGTTCGCTTTACCACCTTGGAGGTGGGTCTTGATCAAGAAATTGTTTGATAGTGTGACCCGGTTTGTGACAATTTAGCAAAAAGTGCCTGTTCAGCATTTCGTTATGCTCTTCATGTTAAGCCCTTTGGCCCCTTTGTAGGTGATGTTCAGGAGTCATAAGGAGACATGCTGTGGCTATTCTAATTGCTGCATTTTGGCAGGCCTGCAACTTTTTCCAGTATGTGTTTTTAAGACTAGGCGACCAAATGGTGAAGCGCAGCACATGAGCGGCCGGCCAATTGCTTTGTACGTGATTAGCAACGTTTCTCTATCTTTTCCCCAAGTGCTACTGGCTAGCGACTTGAGGATTTTCTTGCAGCTTTGTACTTTAGATATAATTCCGCTAGCATGCACCTTGAAGGTGAGATCATTGCCGAACGTTACACCTAAGATCTTTGGGTGACTGACAGTCGGTGGCGTGACACCGTCGACGTGATATTCCAAGATATATGTCGGTGGTAATGCCAGGTTGCGTGAAATGAGGAAATTAAAAAAGACTTGGTAGATAGCTGTTTGTTTTAGAAACAAATTTATCTACTGGAGATCTAGCCCTCCGTTGCCATTATCGGCGTCATCATAGGAAACTATAAGAATGGGAGCTTTAATATGTAGATATTAAAGAGTATCGGGAAAGGAGCACACTGTGGTACCCCATGGACCCTGTGGACCATTCATATAATTTGCGGTCCATATTTTTAGATAAAGGGGAATGGTGAGCCTTCAATGCTTCAAATGTTGGTCCCGATCGAAACCGGTTAAGGGGTGGCGTACACTGCATAAACTTTAAGTTCTATTCATATTTTGGGAGTTGGAGCGGGAGTGGTAGTGGAAGTAGACGCGAGAGTACGAGGGTGACGGGGAATGGCAGTGGGAGTGGGACGTTAATTATTTTGAGCTAAAACAGCTTGTCAAGAGTTTTATACTGCCTATTGATTTTCTCAGGAAATTCAGTTTAAGGTTGGATACAACTGTTTCCTAAATAAATCATAGTTATAAGTACGACGTACTCTGAGTCTGTTTGTCCTAGGGCAATAATATTTGGTACTAGCAAATCCGGCAGACGTTGTTCTGCCCTAAATTTGGTTTATCTGTATACCTTTTAATAAGCTTTTTCCGTCTAGCTCTACAAATTCTATTGGTACCCGGGTCCACGTTTTGGCCTATAACTCGAGACCCTGTGCGTCGATCGCAACCAAGCCTATGTGCAAACCACCGCGTGAGGTATACTCAACTAATGTCAAAGTTTGAACAAAATCGACCATCGCATCTTTGATTCTATAAGCCTCACACAAACGGACATTCATTTTTATATATATAACTAGCAGACCTGGCAGACGTTGTTCTGCCCTAAATTTGGCCTATCTGCATACATTTAATAAGCTTTTTCCGTCTAACTCTGCCCTAACCCTCTACACTTTTTCCTAATCTTTTTATTCACTCCTCCGTCCGTCTTTTTCGCTTCATCTCCATCTTCGTCTCATTCTATCTCTTTCTCAGTCTCCTTCTCTCTTTTCTCTTCTCTCAAGTTTTTCTCCTTCTTCTTCATCTCTTATTGCCAGTCCCAGAGGGTGGTATGTATTTTGTTCCAGTCCCATTCCACTCCGAATCTCAGTCTCAGTCCCAGTCCTAGTCCTAATCCCATTCCCAGTCCGTCTCTGGTATACTTCGCGGAAAATAGCATCGTAAATACTAATATAGGCAAATTTATATACGAAATTTCAGGCAAATCGAATAGGACGTATGTAAATAGGTATGTGGGTATTATTAATTCATGTCTTTATTTCGGCTTCGCATGCATATTTATCAGTTTTGCCAGGTTGATGCGACTAAATCGAATATCACAATGAACTTTAGAGCTCTCAGCAACAGATTTCATTTGATATCCATAATACACACACATTCTAGGGATATCCGGGTCCGTGTTTTGGCCTATATCTCGAGACCGTAGTCACCCCGCGGTGTAAAATTTACTCTGTACTAAAGCATACATCAACAGCTTCAATTTGATACCCATAATGTAAAAACACATTTTAGGTGTATCCGGGTACACGTTTTCGACTATATCTCGAAACCCTAGCCTCCCAGTTGTATGAAAATTATCCTGTACTATAGCACTCATCAACAGCTTTCATATGATATCCATATTGTATAAACACATTCTAGGGTACCCGGGTCCACGTTTTGATCTCAAGACCCTAGGCACGTAGCGAAAAAAAGGTAGACGTTGGCCGATTCTCAGACCTACCCAAAATGCTCACAAAATTTCATGATAATCGGTTCAGAATTTTCGGACGGGTTAAGCCTCTAACACCGTGACAGAAGAATTTTATATATTAGATGGCTAAACCGATTTGGGATTTCAAAATCAACTAATCATCATCTCTCCTTCCTGTATCTTTCCTAAAAATTTCATGGCAATCTTTCTATCCGTTCTCGAGTTATGGAGTGACAATCAAAATGTACACTTCTTTTTATATATATAGATTATTATTTCTTGTGATGCAAAGTCTACATTACTTTAAAAAAAGCTGCAATTCTTATAAATTACGGTCAACTTTTTTCCTTAGTACCGCTGAAGTTTTTCAAAGCAGCCACCATTCGGTTTTTCATATCATTATTGATTTGTGTGTTAAAAATGCCATCCAAGAGCTTTACGATTGAAGACCAATAAATGGTTATAAAACTTAGGTAGAACCCTGCAAAAATAGTTGGACCATGTGGTTCACTGGAGTACTTACTATTCTACTCCACTGTAATGCAGCGATGGACCACTCATGTTTCTACACGAATACATGCATGCATGGAGTACTCGCGATTTTTGCAGGGAAGTTGCTTGCTAACCTTTTCATCTATATTATTGTTAGCACAGAAATCCTTCGGCAAAGTTATATCTTGCCTGCGAGCTTCTGCCGAAACGGGTGCTCTTATCAAAACTCTTAAGTAAATTTTTGCAACGAATATACAAACATCCCAAGTTCCATCTTTCTCACATTTATTGAAATACAAATATTGTTAAGCATTGAATTGCTTTAGTCATCCATCTGGCATGATAAAACGATCCAGGTGCCCGAAATGCAAATTGTGGTACCGTACCACTAATAAAACCATAACCAGCTGGAGCAATTTTTTAAAATCGTTGCGCGGTTGATTATAATTAAGATTGTTTGAGGTGAACCTCTACTAATTTGGTCTTTCACATACTGATTCTCAAACCCACATTTAAAGTTCTTTTGTTTTTATTGCTGCAAACTCTGCTTAAATATCTGAAATATTTGACACCAGGGCCAGAAGACACTTGCATTTTTTCCTCAAACATGCTCCGTAAGATTATTTCCAGAATGTGACGTTGACAAGAGGTTTTTCCTAGTTTTTGCTTCAAAACTACATACGCTCCTTGGAAACGACTGACGCTGTAGTATTGCAACAGATTTTTTCCACTTTGCTGCCGCTTGTTGCTTTCCCGTGCCTTTAGAAGTAGCTGGGATTCCGAGCAATTGTTCGGTACCATTAAATGATATCACTACCGGTAGGCCATCAACATGCTTTGAATTTATAAAAATGGTAACATTTTAATATCTCAATGGACTATCACTGCAGTTAAATCTTTATTTTGGAAAGTGCATCGAATTTTTAGGAGGGATGTAACTCAAAATTGCAACCGACACCGGCAAAGAGAGGATACGTTTATAACAAGATTGTTACTGTCGCGATTTAGGGCTTGCTCTTAGTATTCGCAATGCATCACCGTGGACTCTGGATAAGCACTATTACCGTCAAAGTAGCAACATTTTTCTCTCGTTGGCATTTTTTTTTGCACTTTCTCGATAGAGCTTTTTATTTTCTTTTTCCAATAAAAGGCGGTCTGAGCCAGTCATAGAAACGTGTTGCCCTTCCTTCCTTTGGTTTAAAATGGAAAGATTAATCTTCCTCTATGTTAATTTGTAGCCAGGCATCAGCGTTGCCAATGTGAAAAAAAATTATATTTTGTAACAAAATCCTGCTCACTCCGTTCCTGATACAAGGCTTTAAATTTTGAAACACTTCACCCCAAATTCTTCGTTGGTATTCGGACTTTACTTTAATGATGAGGTAAGCAGCGCCACGAACCCTCAATTTAGTTTTTACTTACGCAAGTTATAAAAGAGCGTTCGCAAAACTTAGCCATTGGATGGAAACTTAGCACCGACAATTTTGCTTTCATCGTAGTGGAGAAAATATAACTTTTCATATTTCCTGGTTTGCATTATTTAATTTTATTCAATTGTATAATTGTCTTATTTAAAACTGCACGTGAAAACACACTTTCACTTTCTTGCTGAACTAAACGTTTGTCACGTCTGCATTTGCTCGACCGAATTTATAGATTAACAACATTTTTGAAAGTTTCGGTCCACGACTGAGGCCATGAGTTTTATAAGAGCCAATGCTTCAAATTCAGATTTGAAATTTTTTTTATGGGCTACCAGGTTTAAAACTACAGAAAAACTATATCGTAGGGCTAGCCTCCACTATTTACCACAATTATTATTATAGGTCTCTATCTTGTCTATGACTATTGGCAAGTGTTTTCTATACGCTTCTATGATTACCGTTATGTCACCCACAATTTAATCTAAAAATGTCTTTTATACATTTTTTTTTAAATAGGTCCATAATATTTTTTTAAAATCTTGCTTGTCATCCATTTAACCTTTAAATTTGTGAAAGATGATCACTTTACAAACGTGAGAAATGTCTTTACATTATCGAATAGCTCTAGTTTTTTGCAAAACTTAATTTTATACTCTAATATAACTCTTGCGGGGGTGCGATGCCCTTTACGACAAAATGTTTTTTCCCCCATATAGATAAGGTACACCCTAATATGCACTAATATGGTATGTGCCTTACAGATTAAAGCCCAAGGCGTCCCGCCTACAAAACATTGTACGAAATGCCAATTTACCAGCATTTTACAGCACAACTTAATTTAATTTATGAAACCTTTTATTTTCCACAGCTTAAACAGAAAATTGCAACAATTCAACATTGTGTGGTATAAGAAACAGAATGCAGCACAAACGAATGCTGCTGCAAAATGCATTTTAAGAAACATTTTTACTGAAAAGCTTTTATAAGCTTCCAGTAGGGCTGTGTAAACATGCACATATGCACATACATATACAACGGTCAAAATACATACAAACACACATCAAATATTTCATTTGCATTTGCACGGTTAATTCAGCAAGGATGCACTTTTTCGTTTATGGGTGTGTAAGAACGATTTTCTTTTATTGGTACAACGCAATTTTGTAGACATTTTGATTTGCAGACGTAATAAATTTTATTTTTGGTGTCTTTCCGCAAAGAGCAGCTTGGTACTCACTCCTACATTTGGTACTCTATTCGTTGCTTACTCATTGACCAGTGTCTTTGCAGCCTCGTAGGGTGGCTTAACTGCATGCCATATTTTCACCGAAGGATCTTCTGGGGTACTTGATGTAAATGCGCAAAGTTGGATGTGAGAAATAAATGTTGCAGAAATTAATCTTACAAATAAGAATGTGATTCCGCGTAGGAGTTGTTTATAGGAGAAAGAAGGTTTCCACTGAATCTGTATAAAGTTATCAAATTACCACGTGCTACCTTGGTATAGTATAGGGTTTATAAGATTTGGATAAGTGGGCTGAGCCACACCACAGGTTTTAAAATTTCACTTTGCCATAAACTCGAATCTCTTTGGTTCACATTAAAAATATCTATCTGTTTTTTGTTATGGAGATTGTATATGGGGTATTCCATCCCATTTCGACCAATTTTGAACCGACCCCTTTAGAATTGGCTGAAAGTTTTTCTTCTTTTTCTAGCTTACGAAAGACGTTTTCAGAATTTTTTCAAATTTTTCATCCAACTCAAAAAAGTTATGAATTTTAAAAAAAACACCGTTTTTGTTTTCAAAATGCTATAACTTTTTCAAAAATTGACCATTTGGGATCTTTTTTTTTAATTTGTTTTTGAATGTACTTTTCGAAAAAATACAAAAACATTTTTAAAGTTTTTTTTTGTAATTTTTCAGTTTTTCGAGATTTTTCGAATTTCGCCATTTTTTTTTCTCATAAAAACTTCAATCAATTCTGCAATCATCCCCACTAATCCCGGAGTGGGCCGATAATATATATTGAAAAAAAAATTAAAACACGGTGTTTTTTTAAAAATCATACACTTTTTGAGTTGCATGAAAAAATTTGAAAAAATTCTGAAAAACGTCTTTCGTAAGCTAGAAAAAGAAGAAAAACTTTCAGCCAATTCTAAAGGGGATCGGGTTCAAAATTGGTCGAAATGGGATGGAATACCCCATATATTAGTGAAATGTGGGAGAGATCGGAAGCGAGGGATTGAAGGGAAAAATAGGGGTTGGGACTGATGCTGGGCACAGTGAGACCTACATATATGAAAGGAAAAGAGATTGGGGTCAACTAAACGGACAGATATAGAAGAAGAGAGGAGGAATATTATGAAGTGAATAAAGAGATAAAGTGTGGAAGATTGAGAGAAATACATAGAAAGTGCATTCTGATAAGTCAATAAACAAAATTATGGTTACCCTGCAGTCAAACCAAGCAGTTGTATGCTAGTTTGACAAAAATCGCAGCTAGTTAGAGTTCTGTCCTACGAAATATCATTTGCAACTTTTGCCAGCATCTACCCTGAAAAGCTAGTTTAATCACCAAAATCGTACTAGATGTCATACTAGTTAGTATATGCTAAGGTCATACCAGTTGACATTACTAGTTAGTTTGTGCATCAGTGTATTGATACCAGTGTTCATCGGGCGCGACCTAGCGAGGGCATTTACCGCCTCAGTGTGAATTAGACTTAGGGTCTCCTTATATTTATATTGTAATGAATTTAGGGAAATTCCGCTTATTTGAAACCTTCTGCTAACGTTCGAATCGCTAAACTGTTGAATAAATCACTACAATATTCTGTATTGCAAAATGGCCTCTATTAGCCTACTTTTGGGAGTAGAACAACTACCCTACAAAAATCGCGAGCACTCCATGCATGCTTGTATGGAGTACTCGCTATGGACCAACCGAGTACTCCAAAATTAACCACAATTCATACAAAAATATGGTCCAATTAACATTGCGATGTCCTAGGACTGGACCATATACTCCAGCTTCGTATTACATCAGAGTAATCCATGGAGTACCCGCAGTCCAATAAATATTGTGTAGTGATTACAATCGTTAAAACGAGCAATGATCGGCTTACAATGTGTTCGTGTAGAAACATGAGTTGGTCCATTGCTGCATTACAGTGGAGGATAATGGTAAGTACTCTAGTGGACCACATGGTCCAACGATTTTGCAGGGTATACTTCACAATTATACTTTACTTCGCAACTGATAGCGTTTTAAATCAAACTGATTAGTTATTACTCAGCTTGTGCTGCTTTTATACTCTCGGGTTTCTCGTTAATCCATTCCTCCTAAGGTCTAGTGATTTCGCGAAAATGTGTTCCCGAACAATTGTATCTCCTGCTTGGTTAACAGCTATACAGCTATATATATTTATATCTGTAGTCCATGCTTCTCGCATAGCCATATGCGTGTGTTCGGCTGATGACCACATGTGCGTGTGTGAAATATCTCTTCGTTGCTTGTATGTATGATGTATTCATGTACACAAGTGTGGCTTGCTTCATGTTTTTGTTTTTTACTAACAGCCTAGTGATGTCAACATTCGCCACAATATGTATCAAGCGGCTGAGTTGGTAGGTGCCGTATCTCACAGTAGTGTTTACGGAGATGTTTCCTGAACTCTTTATAAGGTGGGGCCATATCTAGCAGCAGTGTGCTGGAATTCCCCCCTTTGTGACAATTCAGCAAAAATTTTCTCTTCGGCATTTCATTATGCTCTTTTGGTGAGGCAAAAGTAGTTCTGAGTGACAGTCGATAGGGTAACGCTTGTCGTGTTCCTGTCAAGTCTTAAACAGTGTGGATATGGTCGGCGATATTTTCAGATCGGGCAAGGTGATAAAAAACAGAAAGATTACTAGTATTACCATTTGATTTGGAAAATAATTCATCTATTTAGTTGATAGGGCATGTTGCCGTTATTGTGCAGTCGTCGACACGGGAAAGTAGGTAGATCATTCTGGTTGTGAAGGGAGCTTTGATATGTATAAGTTACACATAAATGGGGATAAGACTTCAACGTTCTCCTCGTAGCTATTTAATTCTCTTAAGTTTTCGAGGATTGTTCCTAAACTGAACCGATGCTTGTCGACCACACAGATAATTTCCGGTCTATCTTTGTAGACAAGGGGGAAGGGGCGAAACTTCTTTGTCTTGAAGTAGAGGCGGTGGTAGACTGTGTCAAAAGCCTTACTGGAGTTTTCGGTGGTTCAGTCCACAATTTATTTTAGTCTTAGTGGCGTTTAGCGCTATTGTAGTGATATGAATTTTATGGCAGCCATGCTGGCGGCTGGCTTACCTAAGGCTTGCGATTAAACTAATAAAGTAGAACGGTTTCCAACGCCTTCCAACGACTCACCAACGTTGGCTGGGTTTTCAGGCTTTGGTAGTGGATTATCTGTTTCATTATTCATTATTCTCAGCGTTATTATACTCAGCGTCCTTATATGATTTAGCCATGTCCATCCGTCCGTCCTCTCATCCGTCCTTCTGTCTGTGCACATGATAACTTGAGTTAATATTGAGATATCTTAATGAAATTTGGTATATGGATATCATAGCGCTCATTTCCCATCGCTACTTAAAATGAGTGAAATCGAATGATAACCACGCCCATTTTTATATAAATAATATTTGAAAAAAATTCTGATTATTAGTAAATTATGCACTAAGGATTTTGATATTCGACTTGTGGAGTCGTAACTCGAAGAAAAATTAACGGATCGTAATAAGATTGTGTACAAATATTTTTCTTACAGCAAGAAATATTTATAGAAAAAGGAAGAAATCGGTTATGGACCACGCCCACATTTATATAAAATACTTTTAAAAGTATCGTAGGCAAATATAATAAGGTATACAACAGAAAGTTAGAAAATATTAAAATCTTTTAAAATGGGCGTCGGCACTGGCTCTTTTTAAGCTTTTTAGACAAAGCAATTTTCTATGTTCCGGGAGCCATAATTCAAAGAAAAATTAAGATATCGTGATAAAGCTGGGAGGGAATACATACTTTCTTTAAAGCAGCAAATATTTAAAGCAAAAATTGACCACGCCCACTTTTATATAAAAGTGATCAAGCGATACGCAACATTTCAAGGGCCTGAAACCAATAAATCGCTCGCAACAAAATTCGATAGACATGTTAAGTTTATAACAATAAATATTTGTAGCAAAAATGATCTAGACCAAATTTCAATATTCCAGGTGTATATCTTAATTAATAATCAGGTTTTTGTGTTTTCCAAAATGTTATATATATAAAAAGTTTGCTCATTTTCAATAGCGATGTGAGATGAGTGCCAAGGAATCCATATACCAACTTTCAATAAGATATCGCAAGATTTACTAAAGTTATCGTGATCACAGATATACGCACGGATATACGGACGGACGGACATGGCTAAATCAATTCCTTTTTTCATCCTAAGCATTATATGGAAGTCTATAGGTCGCGGCCGCCGTGGTGTGATGGTAGCGTGCTCCGCCTACCACACCGAAGGTAATGGGTTCACGCCCCGCGAAGAGCAACATCAAACATTTTAGAAACAAGTTTCTTCAATTAGAAGAAAGTTTTTCTATACGGGGTCGCCCCTCGTCAGTGCTTGGCAAGCGCTCCGGGTATATTTCTACCATGAAAAGCTGTCAGTGAAAACTTATCTGCCTTGCAGATGCCGCTCGGAGTCGGCATAAAGAAGTAGGTAACGTCCCGCCAATTTGTAGGAAAAATTAAAAAAGAGCACGATACAAATTGGAAGAGAAGCTCATCCTAAAATCTCTTCGGAGGTTATCGCGCTTTACATTTATTTATTTATAGGTATCTCGATCCGTTTATGCCGTTACGATCAACCGTTATATTACCAAAGTTCATAATATTGAAACATATCGAAAGCGACAAGTTTTAAGTATATTTGCTTAAAATGCAGATATATAAAATAATATGTAAAATAAATAGCAGCGTAAATGCAACATCAGTTTTACCCAAGCTTAGACTCTCTTACTTTTTTGGGAATAGTTTGTGTTTAAAATATGCATCAGTAGGATAATAAATTAATTTATCTGAAATGAACTATACAATTGAAACTCACGCTGATTATATAACCTTCGGTTACACCCGAGCTTAGACACCCTTACTTGTTTTAAAGTAATCGATTGACAAATATCACGAGAACCTTTCTGTAAAAAATTTGTTGAAGGCAACAGTGGATGTCCTTTAGTTGCTGTGCAAGATACTCTCATTCCCAGCCGACAAATTCTTTAAAAAACTGTCATCATTGTCATAGATGATCCATGTAATTGTAAGCTTATGACATATATTGTTCCGACAGAATGTGGTAGAACACTGCTATGGGACATGCATTGAATAGTCGAGGATAAATATTTCGAGTTTTTGGTTTCAATAAACAGAATAGGTGTAAGCTCATCTTTGAACATACGGATTGGCCTTTTTGGGGGCAGGGAAACTGATTTCACATTATTATTCAATTTGACTAACAATTCGACATATAAAACTGCGAACCTTACTTACTTATCTTACGCTATCCAAATGGAACCTTGATTGATTATTGAATGGGTTACAAAGATTTATCTAAGTGGCTGTCACAACCAGGCCTGACTATCTAATTTTTATGAAACTTATACTGCACAGAGTCATCATATATGAGGAGGTTGGGGTGGGAATGGGGGAGAGAGATAGAGAAAAAGACTAGATAGTGTGATAGAAGGAGGAGAAATAGAAAAGAAGGAAGGGGCGGTAAGATGGATAATAGGAAGGTAAGCAGAAGAAAGGAAAGGAACGTGTAGGAAGAAGGAAAGGGATAGGGAAAAGGAGAGGTTTGGGAAAAGTGAGATGGGAAGGGTAAAGATTGGAACGGAAAGAGGTAGGTCATAAAAGAAGGGGAAGTATGACGATGGAAGAAAAGACAGCTTTCAGACATAGACAAGTCAATTTTTGGGAAGGTCAGCCTATCGTGTCTGCTAGTAAGAAAAATGGTAGTATAACGATGCCCCCCGTGTTTTCAAATACCCACAAGCAAATTATGAGGAAGGCCAGTCTATACCGCGTATACTTGTATTATAGACAAAAATAATTTGATGTCCGGAGGATAGGGACATGTCCAGGAACCTGTTTATTTCCCAGCCCAACAGGACGAGAAGAAGTGTTAGTAATGTAAAATTTCTTTAACTATTTTATCCTGGCACTTGAGAAATTGGCACCGGTAGACTAAGCGTAGGGCTAAAATTATATCCCATAATGGAACGAGAGCATCCTTGAAAAAGCTATTCATTCCTAATAACTGGGACTCTGTGAAGAAAAATCAATCTCACTTGCCGTTTCTTTTTTGGGAAATTTGCATTGGTAATTCGCATCGTGAGGAGTAAGAACTATCTAAAACTGGTTCGCTCCGTTAACGTCGAGAAATGCATTATCGCCTCTACTGTGTTCTAGAGAGCCCTTTTATCAACTGCCACTTGGGCTCACCTTTATTTAATGATAGTCAGCGGCTGTCGCTTCTATTTCCCTCCTTGTTTTTGTTTTTTTGACTTCCTATTTGTGGCTTACTTGGCAGAACGCTGTTGCAAACCTTCGAGTTTGCGCACGAACAGTTAAATTTTTCGGTCATTTATGCCTTGTCGAATACAAATTAATGAGCAGCAAACGAAAGCTTTTTGGCTAAATCTCAAACATTGCAATGTGTGCCAAATTGCAAAGCAACAAATAGTCTAGAGCGATGTTGTGCTCTTTATTTGATTAAAATTTCATTTTGCAAATGTGTTGGAGGATGCAATAAAGATGAGCCATGCCGTATTTTTTTAAATTTTCCTTTTCGGTTAGAAGGATTTTCACTGCATATTTTTTTTTAATTTTTTAATCTCCGGAACCACTCGTCATTGCTCCGGTCTGTACTGTCCAGACACCTTTTTTGTTTTTTTTGTTTTTTTAATATTTTTTTCCAAATGTTCGCACTGCGCCTCAGAATTCGCTCATAAAATACCAAGAATTACGACGCTGTTGTTAACGATGTTATTGCAGTGTGTTGCCAATGCAATCAACATTTGTTTTTGCGCTCTTTCTTGCTTCTTTTTTTGCAGTTTGTGACCTCTGCTGGTCTTTGACTTCGAGTTTTTCTTGGAATTCCTGTGTGTAATCATCAAACAAATACCGCTGTTGCTCAATTGTAGACGATTTATTGTTTTAAGGAAGAACCGTTACAGTGTACGGTAAAGATGTCCATGCATTGGTGTTTGTTGGGCAATACGTTTAGCTATCGAATATCCTGAATTCGCCTCATCCAATGTAGCCATCGTCGGCTTCTTACTTGATTATCAGAAGACATTTATTTTTTCGTCTTTCTTTGGACCCAGAATGTTAAACCGAAGGAGTCTTTTAAAACTGGGCAACGACCGCCGGAGTTTTTATACTCAGCGTGCTTTGCACACAGAGTATATTAATTTTGATTGGATGACGGTTGGTTGTACAGGTATAAAGGAATCGAGATAGATTTAGACTTTCATATATGAAAATAATCAGTATCGAAAAAAAAATTGATTAAGCCACGTCCGTCCGTCTGGCCGTATGTCCGCCCGTTAACTCGGTAACTTGAGCAACCTTTGAAATATCTTCCGAAATTCGGTATGCGGGCTTATCTGGACCCAGCATAGATTAGTACTGCAATTGAGTGAAATCAGACGATAACCACGACCACTTTTTCGATATCGAAAATTTAGAAAAATGAGATAATTCAAAAACGAATGCCGTTAAACTAATAAAAATTGGTAGGTGAATTGGTTTTATGGCCCAAAATATAAATTCCAATGAATTTTGGAATATGGGCGTAGCACCACCCACATTTAGAAGAAGACAATTTGGAAGTTTAACAAGTCTTAAAACATAGCCGTTAAAGATATGACATTGAAACTTAGCAGAGACACTATTCTTGCCAAATTATGTAGACTGAGTGAAGATAATCAAAATCGGTTACAGACAACGCCAACTTTTCCTAAAGGTCTAAAACCTTAACAAAGTTTGCATTAACGTATTTAACTGATATTCTACCTCAGTAGTGATGTGGTTGAGGTAAGAACAAATCTTAAACAAATTTTGAGAATCGGCGTGACCCACCCCTTTATTGTTACTCAATCCAAAATAATTTTTAATCCCATAAGTCGGACAAAAATCTCCCAACGTAAACATTTTTTTCATAGCTACAACTGCTTGCTCTGAAAATGAGCAAAATCGCCTGAAAGCCACTCCTACTTTTTATACTCAGCGTACATTGCACACAGAGTATATTAACTTTGTTAACATTGATTGTAAAAGCATACGCGAATCGAGATACATATAGACTTCTATATATCGAAATGCGCAGGATGAAAAAAGGAATCGACGAAGTCATGTCCGTCCGTCTATCCGTGCGTCTGTCAGTGATCACGATAACTTGAGTAAATATTGAGATATCGTATTGAAGTTTGTTATATGGGTTCCTTGGCACTCATCTCCCATCGATATTCAAAATGAGCGAAATCGGATGATAACCGGTTCACTTTGGAAAACACAAAAAAACTTGATTATTAGTAAATAATACGCCTGGAATGTTGAAATTTGATGTGTGGACAGCAAAAATGGCTGGGTCAAATTGAGCTAAGCTTTAAACGTAGTTTAAACTTATACTGACCAACTGAGAACAAGTGAACAAATTCGGTTATTCAACAAATTCCTACAGTTTTATGTGGTCGCCACTGTTTCGTGCCTTCGTTCCCTACTCTTCTTCGTTTGATTGTCTTACCAACTCCGCACTCTTCCAAATTATTACCACTAAACTTGAGATTATTATTATGTTCGAGCGTGAAATTTATTAGGCTAAAGTGCATTAGGCTCTTTATTTACACAGCTAACTAAAAAAAAACAAGTGAGGAAGGTTAAGTTCGGGTGTAACCGAAGATTACATACTCAGTTGAGAGCTATGGTGGCAACATAAGGGAAAATAACCATGTAGGAAAATGAACCTAGGGTAACCCTGGAATGTGTTTGTATGACATGTGTATCAAATGGAATGTGTTAATGAGTATCTTAAAAGGGAGTGGGCCTTAGTTCTATAGCTGGACGCCTTCTCGAGATATAGCTATAAAGGTGGACCAGGGGTGACTCTAGAATATGTTTGTACGATATGGGTATCAAATTAAAGGTATTAATGAGGCTTTTAAAACGGAGTGGTGGTAGTTGTATATGCGAAGGCGTTTTCCAGATATCGCCCAAAATGTGGACCAGAGTGACCCAGAACATCATCTGTTGGGTACCGCTAATTTATTTATATATATAATACTACGAACAGTATTCCTGCCAATATTTCAAGGGTTTTTTATTTCACCCTGCAGAACTTTTTCATTTCATTCTACTTAATAGGTGTTACACCTATTTTGCAAAGTTTTTTCTAAAGTTATATTTTGCGTCAATAAACTAATCCAAATACCATGTTTCATCCCTTTTTTCGTATTTGGTATAGAATTATGGCATTTTTTTCGTTTTTCATAATTTTCGATATCGAAAAAGTGGGCGTGGTCATAGTCCGATTTCGGCCATTTTTTATACCAATACAAAGTGAGTTCAGATAAGTACGTGAACTGAGCTTAGTAAAGATATATCGATTTTCCTTAAGTTATCGTGTTAACGGCCGAGCGGAAGGACAGACGGTCGACTGTGTATAAAAACTGGGCATGGCTTCAACTGATTTCGCCCTTTTTCACAGAAATAGGTATCGTACATATAGTAAGAGGAGTAACGTTCCTGCCATATTTCATCATAATATCTTCAACGACTGCCAAATTACAGCTTGCAAAATTTTTAAATTACCTTCTTTTAAAAGTGGGCCGTGCCACGCCCATTGTCCAAAATTTTACTAATTTTCTATTCTGCGTCATAAGTTCAACTCACCTACTAAGTTTCATCGCTTTATTCGTCTTTGGTAATGAATTATCGAACTTTTTCGGTTTTTCGAAATTTTCGATATCGAAAAAGTGGGCGTGGTTATAGTCCGATATTGTTCATTTTAAATAGCGATCTGAGATGAGTGCTCAGGAACCTACATACCAAATTTCATCAAGATACCTCAAAATTTACTCAAGTTATCGTGTTAACGGACGGACGGACGGACGGACGGACGGACATGGCTCAATCAAATTTTTTTTCGATCCTGATGATTTTGATATATGGAAGTCTATATCTATCTCGATTCCTTTATACCTGTACAACCAACCGTTATCCAATCAAAGTTAATATACTCTGTGAGCTCTGCTCAACTGAGTATAAAAATATTACACGCTGTAAATTGAGTAAATTCTTCAAAGTGGACATAACATTTAAACCAATTTTTCGCCATGGTCAGTAAGTAGCCTTTATATTGAATTTCATTGGCCACATTTTGTTAAGCATCTTGTATGCCACCCGTTTCATTGCTTTTTTTATGAGAAAATGTTTTCTACTAAATTTCCTCTTCATTTCACTAAGCATTTTTCACAATGCCATGGTTTCCTATAGACTTCGGTGCGACGTGTGGTATGAGTAATATTTTTCAGCGTTTGCTTGCCTCTCCTCACGTTCTTGTAACGACAAATGTATTGAGTAGCGAATTATTGTCAGCTGCAGCTGTTCGAAATTCACATTCGTTATTGCAACTGTTTAAGTTGTTTTTGTTGCAATTTTTATTTAGTGCTTTTTTTTGGTTGTTTTTTGAAATTATTCTCCTTAACGCTGCAATAATTTTCTTAAAGGAATTCTGCTTCCGGCAGGTTTTCTTAACAAATTTCTCTCTTTTATTTATTTGCCAATAGCAAAATAGTTATTCGTACAGCTACATTTCTATTTGGCCGACACTTTTGCTATTGATATTGTTGTTGTTGTTATTGTTTTTTGTTGCTCTTGTTGCATAGTTCAGGCAATGGATGCTTGTAAATTTTGGTGCTTGTATTTATTTATTTGCCTTAACTTCCGCTTTCATGGAGCTTACACTGTTGGTATGAGTGAATTTATGAAGTGATTCGTATTGCGTCTGAGTACTCGATAACGATGTATGTATGTATATATGTTACAAGATTTGCATCAAAGTTTTAAGGTGCTGATGATAATACTGCAACCACCAGAAGTATTTAAAGGAACTTATAGCGTTTATATATATTAGGGTGGATCGAAAAAGTTTTAGCAAATAAGGAAGTCAGAGATCGGATGAAAGCGTGCATTATATATCCAGATGTGTACTCTCTTATACATGTATATATATTAGCGATACATTTAAAGAGAATTGTTACCAACATTAAATATTATAAAATTTGAAATATACTACTTAATAGCAGACCCGGTAGACATTGTTCTGCCCTAACTTTGGTTTATCTGCACAAGTTTTAAAAATTTGTTGCCTCTTACTCTCCCAAGTACCAGTCCCAGTCCCAGTCTCAGTCTCAGTCGGCACATCGAAACTTGAATCGAATTTGTTCGAAAAGACCGGTCTTTGGCCCACTCTCCGGGAAGAAGCTTCACAGGAACACATCTCGGTTTACTGTGAAGCTATCCTGCAAATTTTAATAAAATCGCCGGAGTAGTTTCGGAACCCATAAGCTGCATACAAATATATGTTATATTTTTAAGAATTCATGAGCTTAATAATAATTGAATTTCAATTATTATGTTTTTTCTAAGAGAACCTGAAAAGAAAGAAACATTTACTGGCATATTGCGATGGACCATTTCGAAAACCGCCAACGTAATCATCATCAGGCAATTTTGTAATGTTATCAAAGGTTTCACCGGGATTCGAACCGTGAATCACATGGTGAAACTGCAGTAGCCTTTAACCACTAGGCCATCCTGCTGGTATTTGTTTTCATGCTTAATTCAGGTTTTCTCATTGCTACACTAACAACACAATTGAGACATTCTGTCTCTATATTGATTTGTGTGCCATGTAGGCCGGTGTTAAGCTCATGAATTCTTAAAAATATAAGTATAAACTGAACACACCATTAAACAAACATACATATATATGTTATATTATTTTTTTATTACATGTAAAGCTTGGCGGTGCCACCTCAATTTTCCAAAATTTTACTAAAATTTCTATTTTATGTAATGAGTTATAGCATTTTTTTCCATTTTTCAACAATTTCGATATCGATTTCGACCGCCTTTTCAAAACCATTCTTTTCCGGATACACCAGTATACCGAATTTCGTAAAGATATCCCTATTTTGGTTAAGTTATCGTGTTAAAGGATGTACGACGGACGGACGGACATGTCTTAGTCAAAATCTTTTTCGATGCTTATATCTATCTCAATTCTTTAAGTTATTCTGTAAAATCATTATCCAATCAAAGCTTCTTTTGTGTACAAGTACTAGCTGGGTATAAAAACTAAATTGTCGTGATGTAAACATCTTGGATAAGACAGCAAATTCGGCTGCACTAGGTTATATGACATACCCACCACCCAAAAATTAGTACTGGTTACCAAATCACTTTATCCAGATGCCTCAATATAAATGTAAGTGTTTTTTTAATCTTCATTCACGAAGACATTAAGCCCACTTGCATGGGTACCTCCCCAGGGGGCCAAAAGGTAAGTCTATTTCTCACAGATGAAGGCCGCTGTACAGACGTTAGTAATTTAATATAAATAAGTGGTTTTAATCTTAAGTCTCTCCTATTATGTTAGTGGGGAGCTAATTTACTTTTAAGTTTTTTTTAAATATCTCGAGGCAGTATATGCCTTTTTTAAGCTTGCTCGAGCTTTGCCACACTTTTTTCGTTTTTTACTTAAAAAATGGAATTCTTATGGTTTCATATATATATTGGTACGAATATTAGTAACAATAAGTGATACTCACATCACTAATCTGATACTAAGTAAATAAAGCTCCAACAACAATAAAGCAAGCTTCGACACTTGTATGTACGTAAACAAATTAATCAACATGTACACACATACATACAAGCAGCAGAGAGATACTCACAAACGCATGCCATCATCAGCTACTACTTCGCTCACATATATACACGCATATGGTTACACACTACAAATACACGCGCGTATGGGCTGATGACCAGGTAGAGGATTCTAGAAGAAGAAACGTCTAGACATTTGGGCAGAGAGTATAAAAGCAGCAGAAGCTGAGTAGTCCGTAATCAGTTTGATTTAAACACGCTATCAGTTGCGAAGTGAAGTTCAATTGCGAAGTACTTTCAAAGTAGTCTAATTTAGCCCATTTTGTAATACATAATATTGGAGTGTTTTATTCAACAGTTTAGCGATACGTACGTAAGCAGAAGGTTGCAAATAAGCGGAATTTCTCTAAATTCGTTACAATATATAATGCACATAGAAACCGCTAATTTGGAGGTTATTATTAACTTAACGGTGAAACTTTTTAATAGAGCTCGCTAACGCCACCAGCCATTTGCATTCCTAACATTGTTGAGCTGTTCAATCTCCTTGCATCCCCACTCTAGTTTTGTCCGATTGCAGAGATTACGTATTCTTTTTGAACAGTGAGTAACTTACTCCTATCAAGTTCAATATTCCGGGATGTATTGTGGTCTTAAATACTTTTTTAGAGGGAGCAAGGCACGGGCAACTAATAGGGATAACTTCAAGAGGGGTAACTTGAACACCTTCGAGTTTGGAAAACTCATCTGCCTTTCGAATGCTATTCGAAGTACCAACAATCTTTTATAAGAAATAAAAAATAGCTGGAGTCAAATTAGAAGAGAAACCCGGCATGTGATACTTCTGTAACTGTTCCAGAATTAAAGATTGTTTGTGCCAAAAGATATTAATCTAAAAGACTTATGGACCTGTATGCGATGCCGATGGACGGTTTTCGTAGGCAAAGAGATGTGAAATTGTATCAAGTAAAGAGGAAAATTGCATCTATTGGCATATTCATATAGATCCAGCTATAGTATGAAAAGGAATGATTACACGCTTCCGTCTGGACGGTCAGGCGCTACGAATTAGAAGGGATTTTGGCCATGTTCAGTAAGAAGTCTGAGATATTAGTTTGTGGTCCACCTTTATGCATATGTATTATATTAAGCCAATATATGTGCAAATATGCAGATAAAATTTATTTGCGTTTTACAGAAATTTTTAGATCTCAATTCTTCCATTGCATGTTTACCCTTCGCTGCTCTCGCATCCACTATTTACCTCTGTACAGAAAAAAATTTATTGCCACAGTTTTGTGCAACAACACGAAATTGTTAAGGAAATACCAAAGTGAAAATAGAAAAAATGTTCATAAGTGTATGAAAATAACAACAACAGAGTTATAAAAAGTAAAAATATGTTTACACAAAAATAAATAATTTTCACGCTTACAGCAAATGGCGCTGAAAATTGCAAGTGCAAATGCTTTCCTGCCACGGCTTGCAATATCTGGACGTAACAGACGTGTTTTTTATACCTTTCATGAACATGAAATGGTATATCAACTTTGGTCCGATGTTTGTAACGTTGAGAAATATAGAAGATAGACTCACAATTAAGTATACGAATTGATCAGGGGACGATTGAGTTGATATAGCCATGTCCGTCCGTCCGTCTGTCCGTCCGTCTGTCTATTTGATCGCAAACTAGTCCCCCAAAATTTTGAGATATTTCAATGAAATTTGGCAAAAGGATGTGCTTTTGTATTATATTAGACATTTGTCGGATCCGGTAGGATCGGACCACTATAACATATATCTCCCATACAACCGATCGTTCAGATAGAAAGATTTTTGGTCAATTTCTCCCTTAAATTCCAATATAAAAACGTTAAACTTGGTGATATTTATTCTAATATATCATAGAGGATTTCCTGTAAAAATCATTTCGATCGGAGCTATATATAATATATATCCCATATGACCGATCCTTCAGATAAGGGGGTTTTTTTGCCATTTTTTTATATTTATCTTAAAATCGTTTAGGTATGTACATCTGTTCACTATATATATCTTATCTTATACAGCGCATTATATGAGATTACGAATGGGATAAGATTGTTGTTCAGCCCCATTCATGAAAGGTATGAAGTCTTCGGCACAGCCGAAGACAGTCCCGTCCTTACTTGTTTTTTTTTAATTATCGTGACAATCGAGAGAAATAGTGTTGTTTAATCTGGAAACATGTTAATGTAGAACCGCTTTAACAAATGTTTTAGATAAATGTTTATATGTTTGTTTACATGTATACTTCGGGAAGAATGCATGTGTAGGTATTGTTCATGGAGTCCTCTAAAAACCTGTTTTATATGAAAGATGCATGAAGACAGGATATACCCTCGACTAAAAGAAAGTTACGGCGTTACTGATTTAAAAAGGCGCAACCTTCCGATTTGACTTACGCAGCAAACTATTTCGTTAAAAAAAAAGAAATCGCATGCAAACTTGACCCGAGACTTAGACCCTTTAAGTTCTGCTAATGGATTTTCTTTATTTATCCCAACGATTTCCCCAGCTACTACCGTCAAGTATTCCGTCGGAAGGTGGATTGAGCACTAGTCTCGGTCACGATTCATTGGATCTGTAGCTGGGTCTGACGCCGTACGTAGTATGCTGGCACGCTGGTTTATTCCCACTCTTGCAGGCTTCAAACATGTGTTCACGCTTAATTAATATGTTAGTAATGTATGCCTTAGTACTATCTTAACAAAGAAAGGTGTTTTCAAAAATTCATTTATTTTTCCACACTTAGTCTCTGTGGTAAGCATCAACATCTTGTATTGATAAGATTCTGTATTATCCCGAGGAATACACTGCATGGTTAGCTACCAGTATTTTTATACTCAGCTGAGCAGAGCTCACAGAGTATATTAACTTTGTTCGCATAACGGTAATCCGTAACGGCATAAACTAATCGAGATAGATATAGACTTCTATATATCAAAATGATCTGGGTGAAAAAGAAATTCATTTAGCCATGTCCGTCCATCCGTCCGTCCGTCTGTAAACACAATAACTTAAGTAAATTTTGAGGTACTTGATGGAAATTTGGTATGTTGGTTCCTGGGCTCTCATCTCAGATCGCTATTTAAAATGAACGAAATCGGACTACAACCACGCCCACTTTTTCGATATCGAAAATTTCGAAAAACCGAAAAAGTGCGATAATTCATTACCAAAGACGGATAAAGCGATGAAACTTGGTAGGTGCGTTGACCTTATGACGCAAAATAGAAAATTAGAAAAATTTGGACAATGGGAGTGGCACCGCCCACTTTTAAAAGAAGGTAATTTAAAAGTTTTGCAAGCTGTAATTTGGCAGTCGTTTTAGATATCATGATGAAATTCGGTAGGCACGTTACTCCTATTACCATATGTGTGCTAAATAAAAATTAGCAAAATCGGATGACGAACACGCCCACTTAAAAAAATTTTTTTTTAAAGTCAAATTTTAACAAAAAATGTAATATCTTTACAGTATAAAGTAAATTATGTCAACATTCGACTCCAGTAATGATATGGTGCAACAGAATACAAAGATAAAAGAAATTTCAAAACGGGCGTAACTCCGCCCTTTTTAATTTAATTTGTCTAGAATACTTTTAATGCCATAAGTCGAACAAAAATTTACCAATCCTTGTGAAATTTGGTAGGAACATAGATTCTATGACGGTAACTATTTTCTGTGAAAATGGGCGAAATCGATTGAAGCCACGCCCAGTTTTTATACACAGTCGACCGTCTGTCCTTCCGCTCGGCCGTTAACACGATAACGATATATCTTAACTAAACTTAGTTCACGTACTTATCTGAAGTCACTTTATCTTGGTATAAAATATGGCCGAAATCCGACTATGACCACACCCACTTTTCCGATATCGAAAATTACGAAAAATGAAAAAAAATGCCATAATTCTGTACCAAATATGAAAAAAGAGATGAAACATGGTAATTGGATTGGTTTATTGACGCAAAATATAACTTAAGAAAAAACTTTGTAAAATGGGTGTGACACCTACCATATTAAGTAGAAGAAAATGAAAAAGTTCTGCAGGGCGAAATCAAAAGCCCTTGGAATCTTGGCAGGAATACTCTTCGTGGTATGACATATATAAATAAATTAGCGGTACCCGACAGAAGATGTTCTGGGTCACCTTGGTCCACATTTTGGTCGATATCTCGAAAACGCCTTCACATATACAACTAAGGGCTACTCCCCTTTAAAAACCCTCATTAATACTTTTAATTTGATACCCATATCGTACACACACATTCTAGAGTCACTCCTGGTCCACCCTTATTGCGATATCTCGAAAAGGCGTCCACCTATAGAACTAAGGCCCACTACGTTTTAAATAATCATTAATACCTTTCATTTGATACACATGTCATACAAACACATTCCTGGCTTACCCTAGGTTCATTTTGCTAAATGGTGATTTTCCCTTATTTCGTCTCCAAAGCTCTCAGCTGAGTATGTAATGCTACACCCAACTTAGCCTTCCTTACTTGTTTTATTTTTCTTTATTTGATTAAATAATTATAATTTAATTTTATTTTTCTTTGGCTTACTTTATTTTATTTTATTGTATTTTTTTAGTTAAATTTGAGTTTATTTAATTTAATTTTGTGTATTTATTTAGCGACATATGCTCGTATTGCTTTATACAATTGTTTTTGTTATTGATATTAAAGAAAAATTGCAAAGTTTATTATATTTTATTGTATCGTATTTCGTTTTTTTTTATTTTAATTTTATTTTATTAATTTTTTGCTTTATTTTATTGGTTTGTACTTTATTTGGTTTAATTTAATTTAATTAATTTTTATTTCCTTTTGTTTTATTTAATTTAATTTTTGCTTGTTATAATTAATTTAATTTTGTTTTATTATATTTAATTAATTTTGTTTTATTATTTTTTATTTTATTTTGTTCTATTTTATTTTATTTTATTTCATTTTAGTTTATTTTATTTTATTTTATTTATATTATTTTATTTTATTTTATTGTATTTTATTTTATTTTATTTTATTTTATTTTATTTTATTTTATTTTATTTTATTTTATTTTATTTTACCTTATACTACTATATTTTATTTTATTTTGATTTATTTTATTGTATTGTATTTAATTTTTTTTGTTTTATATAATTTAATATTACTTTATCTTGTTTTATTTTTTAATTTTATTTCTGTTCAATTTATTTATTTGTTGTTATTTCCTTTAATTTAATTTAATTTAATTTAATTTAATGTTATTATATTTTATTTTGATCTATTTTATTAGATTTGATTATATTTTATTTTGTTTTACAATGGTTTTTGTAATTGATATTAGAGAAAAATTGTAAGTTTACAAACGGCGATGGTTACTAGGGCATGTTTCTGAATTTCACTTCTTCATCAGCTAGCTTCTCGGGAGATGAGTATTGAACTCGAATCTCCAACATTCATACCAGTGTAAAGGCAGTTGCCTTTAAGCGCGCCTAAAAATTTAAACACCATTAGGATTAAAACAACATATAGAATTATATCTACCTACATGGTGAATAAAATGAACAACAACAAAGGCAACACTTAGAGACCTATTGCAAAGCGAACAGCGGGGCGTTCATATGTCCCCGTTTACTTTTTAAATTTTACAAAGCCTTTCCTCGGAGACTAGAAAAGGTATTATACAGTCGAGTATACGGATCGACAGGCAATGGATTGGGATACCCGATGGTATTTATAATTTCAAAAGTTCTGATATTAAATTTGGCTTTATAAATCAATGAAAAATCGGTTTTTTGCTGGAGCTTAGTTTTATTTATCATTAGACGAAGAACTAACTGCAACACAATTTGTCCAAAATTATTTTCTTTTATCTTTAAGTGTGCTAATAAGTCAATCATTTAATTTCAATTAAATAACTGCTTTTTTCATAACTGTGAATTCCAGCCAAGCCCTAGCAGCTTTTTCCTTAAATATTTATTTACAAACCCATAGAAAGTAAGTAGGCAATTTAATTAAAACTTCCGAACATTGCATAATCCAATTGTATGTATATAAATGTTAAAATGTGGAAAAAGAAAACGTATGACAATTGACAAACTATGAGAACTATTAGGTTAAATGCTCATCACTCATTCATTAGCAGATCTATTGTGAGTAGTTTGAAAGCTCATTCTTCTTGTTATTGCCAGATTTAAATAGTTTTTGAAAACATGCACAAGTATTTGTATTCTATTTCTTTGTTTACAACAAAACATCGCCAAAATTTAATTTAACAACTTTGAATTGTGAAAGAGCGATGAAAGAGAAATGAGACCGAAGTGAGGGGAAGAAATATAAAGTCACAAACTGCAATTGTAAGTATTACAGTTGAACAGTAAAAAGTTTGACAGCTTCGCGAATACAGCTTTTGAATTGAAAATTACCCAACTACTTGTTGTATGTTGTAGGGGACAAAAACATTGCCCACTGCCAATTGCGATGCAAATTTCCTTGCGGCGCAATGATACAAAATCTCTACTGCGACAAACTAAAATTGTCATTATGCCACAAATTGGAACACAAATTGTCTGCAACAAAGCGAACAAAATACGATATTTATGATTTCTAAGAAACAAAGTGCGGAAAAAACAAACAGAAAGATATTACATTGAGTGACAGCAAGTGGAGGAAAAATTCAAACTCAGTCATTGGGAACTTTTGTATTTCAAATTTTAAAATTATAACTGTTGTTGGCAGTTTGGGAAACAGTGATGGGATATCTATTTAGCTTGGTAAAAGTTTTAAATTTTTTATATAATATACGATTACATATAAACTAAGGGTTAGAAAATAAAAACGAGAAACCAATGAATGTATTAAGGGGACTGTTATTGCGGTTGCCGGGTATAAATCTGGTTTCGGCCGCTATTTTGGTTCTTGCCACATGTCACTGTAATAATTTGTTTAAACCATTGAACCTTTGGGTTTGTGGATATTAGCAACCTATTACGGCAAGAAATGCGTTACTGCATTCTAAGCCCCTTGATCTTCCGATGCATGTTCGTCCTTAACGGGCTCCCAAAATTCTCAACGAACTAGAAGAGGAATTAGAGGGAAGTGAAAGTTAGGGCAAAAAGAATACGGAGGGAAAAACGAGTAGGAATAAGAATAGGAATATGAATAATAGTAAGAATAAAAAACTGGAATAATAACAGGAATATATTATACTATTTCCTTCAGCACACGTTACAAAATTGTGCGCTTCTGTAATGCAATCTTTATAATCGGTTTATTTCTACAGCTATAACTTTCTCGGAGAGGTCTTTCCTAATCGATGATGTTGCCTTACCTTCGTTGCCATATAAGATTTTCTGGAAATTTGAATGTAGACAGGCGGTCTCTAAAATATCTTATCGTGGGCATTTTTCAAGCTTTGGTGTATCGTGAAAAAACTAGTCCGTAGTAGAATTGCTAAGTCTAAAGCCGCTCTGATAATATCTAATTACTTAGTAAGCGAACTGATTTCCTGAGATTGAGCATAGTACACTATAACTCAGAATGGAACTTTATTCAAACTTGTTATAAAATAGGTTTTGAAAATCGCGTAATTTCAAAATACTCTATAGTTTTCATAAAATTAATATATGCAATTTTTTTGAGCGATTTTTATATGGAGTTTCTTATAGGTAGCTGGGAAACCATTTGATTGTTTTATGAGTGACGTCATCACTTTTGAAGTAATATTTTGCGAATGTAAAAATGTATAACAATGCACGTTCAATCAATCCTATAGGGAGGTCAGTAACTAGTGATACCGATTTCTGGTTCAGAACTGGATCTAAAGTACCAAATAAGTACTAGTTCGGCCGTAAATAGACTTTCTTTACTAAAAAACTTGATAATTTTGGTTTTGTATTGAATATTTAACATATAGTTGATAAATATTCTACCTACGAAGAAAACGAACTGATACTAGCTTCAAGAAGCTTCGACTTTGAGTATGCCTTCTTTGCCCACACTTTCCCACCAGTTTGAAAAAGGCGATAATATTTGTATATAACACTTAAGCCTCCATTACTGATACTTAGCATAGACTTGACTTGACTTGGCGTAAACTTGGCAACTTAGCCACGATTATACTCCACTTGGCGCATACAATGTGGCATCATAATCAGCGTTGAAATTTATTTTTAAATAAATGTCAATTTGTATGACAAAATGTCAAAATGAAAGGAAACAAAACAAATGGCATCTCAAAATGTAAACGTCACTTAGAACTTACATAGAAAATCAAAATTCAACAGACCTGTATGTCAAGTTAAGTGGTGCTAAGTTTTAAGTAATCAGTAACATGCAATGTTCATTTAACAGAACTGTGACAGTTCTCAAGCCAAGTCAAGCCTATGCTAAGTATCAGTAATGGGCCCTTTAGAGTTTCGGCCCGGTTCGGAGCCACCGAAATAGTACTAAGAAAAGAACTAGAACTTAGCTGTAAATTTGTACACTAGTTCGAAATGATCGAAAAATTGCCAATAAAGAACTAGTTCTGAGGCAGAAATTTATATCTAGTTCGGAACTACAGAAAATGTAATGCCGCTGGCACAATTTTCACCACCTGCGAAATTGCCATGCTAAATTCGCAGGTTGAAAGCTAAATTCGCAGGTTGAAAGCATTCTAAAGAGATAAAGGGTGAACTAGAAGTGTTTCCGAATGCACAAGAAGTGACTCAGTTTTAAACTGGATATATTCCCTACAGGGATAGAACAGCACTTGGCATTAAACTGCAGGCAAGAAGGATAAGAAAGAGTTAGCCACATATTTGGCAGGCGAATTCAGAATATGAATTTTTATAAGCACGCATGTTTAGAAATCACAAAAACAAATATTGTTTATAGCACATACGGATTACATGCAATGAATAGCCAAATGAAGCCACGTTTTCAGCGTAAATATTATTTGTTTGCCTGTTTACTGTGGCTAAATATGCGTGCTTGAATTTAAAACATTTTTATTTTTGTGTGTGATTATGATTGAGTGCGTTGAAATAATTTTCAACATACAGCATTGTGATAAATTTGACTTAATTAAACACGCAATACAAAATTAACATATTTGTGCAGTGTTAGGAAATGACCCACCCTAAACTGCTTTAATACAGGATAGGTACTCATTAGCTAATACTCCTCTTTCGAGTTTTTGTTTTCAATTTTCATTAGCTGCGTAGGTGTACTCCTTAAATTCACGTTAAACCGTAATAAAAACGAAACAATAAATTATGTAAATATTTTTATAAGTCGAAATTACATAAAATTTAATAATAGGGGGACTCATTTAAACTTATAAATGCCTTATAAAGTGTATAAACGTATAATTTTATCTAGTGCGTAAACGAACTGTCAAATTTTGTTGGAAAAATCATTTACACAATTTGTGTAAATCTACGCGCACATTTCATGGTTTAAACGCGGTAAATTCAAAGGAATGCAACCTTGCAAACATAAAAGCCGTAATTTTCATAAGAAATCTCCAACATCAGCAAGTCATTTACAAGAATATCTTGGTAAAGACGTTTCAGTTTTGATTTTTCACTTAATCTTGCCATTTTTTAATTTGTATAATAATCATAAGTTTTTTTGGCAATAATTCAGCTGACGACTGTTAAGTTTATCAAGAATATTACTAGATGCGTTCATATAACAGCGTGTGTAAATGGATATAATTTTACACCTTATAAATTTATGTGCTTTAATGTGTCCTCCTAATATTTTTGCATCTCCAAGCTCGCAACCAACTTATCCAAATATCCGCAATTATTTGCCTCTGCTGTGATTTAACTTCAACCCCTGAGCGAGTTTTTATACTCAGCGCGCTTTGCACTCAGAGTATATTAACTTTGATTGGATAAGGGTTGGTTGTACAGTAGGGCGGGTCGATTTAAAAATCGCTCATTGCTCTTTGAAAATCGTATTCTAGGGATCAAAATAAGAAACTTTGCCGAAGGAACCATACCACTAAATCGAATTCTGATGTCCCCTCCACCCCAATTTGGGTCGAACTTTTGGGTAGTGGCAAATTTTGAAAAATCCCACTTTGACCCATTTATAGTGCTCCAATCGAGTCCAAATGTATGACCGACCCCCACTAACTTTGGAGGCCCGACATGTTTGTATGGTGAACCCTCAGGGGGGTTCCAGGGGGTGTGCCACTGGCATCGGTGGGTCGGTCCTCCAAAGTTAGTGGGGGTCGGTCATACATTTGGACTCGATTGGAGCACTATAAATGGGTCAAAGTGGGATTTTTCAAAATTTGCCCCTACCCAAAAGTTCGACCCAAATTGGGGTGGGGGGCATCAGAATTCGTTTTAGAGGTATGGTTCCTTCGGCAAAGTTTCTTATTTTGATCCCTAGAATATGATTTTCACAGAACAATGGGCGATTTTTTTGCCTCCCCACAAATCGCCCCGCCCTATTGTGCAGGTATAAAGGAATCGAGATAGATATAGACTTCCATATATCAAAATCATTAGTATCGAAAAAAAATTTGATTGAGCCATGTCCGTCCGTCCGTCTGCCCGTTTGTTCGTTAACACGATAACTTGAGTAAATATTGAGATATCTTCACCAAATTTGGTACACGAGCTTATCTGGACCCAGAATAGATTGGTATTGAAAATGAGCGAAATCGGATGATAACCACACCCACTTTTTATATGTATAACATTTTGGAAAACACAAAAACCTGATTATTTAGTACAAATATTATTAATCGTAAAAAAAAATCGTTAAACCTATCGTAACAAAATTCGGCTGAGAGGTTGCTCATATTATAAGGAATGCTTTGAAGAAAAATTAACGAAATCGGTTAAGTACCACGCCCACTTTTATATAAAAGATTTTAAAAGGGTCGTGGACGAATAAAATATGCCATATCTTTGCAAAAAAGAGCTTTATATCAATGGTATTTCATTTCCCAAATGGATTTATAACAATAAATAGGAAACACTTCAAATTATAAAAAATGGGCGTGACACCGCCCCTTTTATGACTAGCAATTTTCTATTTTTCGGGAGCCATAACTCGAAGAAAAATTAACATATCGTAGTGAAATTGTGTACAGATATTTCCTTATAGCAGAAAATATTTCTAGTAAAAATGGACGGGATCGGTTAAAGACCACGGCAACTTAGATATAAAACAAGTTTTGAAGGGTCGTAGACTATAATAATAAGCTATATCTTAACAAAAAATATTTCTGAATCAATGATATTTCACTTATCAAGTTTTACTGTAAGAGGAAATAGGGAGACATTTTTCTTTTAAACGGGCGGTGCCACGTGTTATGTAGAAAAGTAATTTATCTGAAATGTAATGTGCAACTGAAGCTCACGCTGAGTATATAATGTTCGGTTACACCCGAACTTAGACACCTTTACTTGTTTTTTTGACGTTAGTGAAGTTAAAAAAGTTCGTCAATTATTTCAGCTCATGATTCTGAGATGACTATGGAAATAGCTGGCGAATTAAGACCTACGCCGAAACCGGTTTGTCTCCAAATAAAAGTGAAAAGTGATGGCGGAATATATTTCTTACATACATCAATTATTTACCCTGTCAAAAAATCAACAAAACAATTTCAAAAAATAACCTACAACTCTGATTAGACTATACTTTCTGTAGACATTGTAGCCCTCCCAAATTCGAAGATCCGATGTATCTATTTGATTTTCACTGGAATGATTGGGAAATTCCGCTTATTTGAAATCTTCTGCTAACGTTCGAATCGCTAAACTGTTGAATAAATCACTCCAATATTCTTCTGTATTGCAAAATGGGTCTTTATTAGACTACTTTGAGAGTAGTACAATTATACTTCACAATTATACTTCACTTCGCAACTGATAGCGTGTTTAAATCAAACTGATTACTGATTGTTCAGCTTGCGCTGCTTTTATACTCACCGTTGCTTTGTTCGCATATTTCTCCAAAGGTCTAGATGTTTCGCCTTCTAGAACTCTTGCATCTCCTGCTTGGTAATTAGTTATATAGAGTACATGCATATTTGTAGTTTATAGCCATATGCGTGTGTATGTGTGAGCAACTACTTCGTCTGATGATTACATGTGTTTGTGAGTAATCTCTTCGTCGCATTCTATGTATGTGTATAAATGATGATTGATGTATTCATGTACACACGAGTGTAGCTTGCTTTAATGTTACAAATACATAAGAGTGGCGGCTACATGTTTTTATTGTTGCGTGATTATTTAATAACAGCCTAGTGATATCAAAATTCGCCACAATACCGTGCAGCGGTAGCAACTACTTAAGCGCTTAGGGTTTAGAATATTCCGCGATAGACATGGTTGTAGTAATCGGTGACTAAAATCCAAAGACCCAAAGGTTCGAGAGTCGGGCTAGTACCAGAATCTGCTCTCATAACTGTTCATGTTTGTAGCGACAACAACAACAACAAACACAACTATATAGAAGACAACCACTATAGAAGAATAGAAGACAACCACTTGTCATTGCCCCAAATTGCTATGATGTACAATCCCCATCAATCCTTTGGACGTCTTGCATGTTAGTTGGATATTCTTATTTGGAAGATAGGGATTGCCCGTCATGAAAAGCCTTTCTAATGTTTCACAAATAACATAGTTACTATGTTTCCATCTCTCCTACGATCAGTAAAAGCTTTCTTGTCTACTATGACAAAAGGAATCTGGGAACCCGTTCTGAAATCAGCTTATTGGAGTATTATTCAGGTTCGTTTGAGGTAGTCATTCAGTCAGGGAATTGCCAGTACAACCTAACCTAACCTATTAAATTCAAAACAGACCTACTTTTTCCTAGAAGTCGAGTCTGACTAAATGCATAATTTGTAAGTATGGCGCGCCATGGCGCCCCTTGGCTTTAGCTGCCTGAATGTTTGAAATTTTACGAAAGTTTTTGAAATTTAAAGTGGCAGTTAAAGGAATCATAAAACTTTTCCTCAAATAATTTTATGTTTAATGGTTTCCACACACTTAAGCTGTCCCTTTGGAGTTTTAAAGGAAATATGTTGAATTCGAAACACGTTTAAGACATCCATTAAGCAATCTCTTTCAATATTTCAGTATTGATTACTTTAAGTTGTTTTTAAATAATTTCACTATTCATTAGAGTTCAATTTAGCCATTTCGTTTCAAAAACTTAACACCTACTCATTGAAACAACAAATTTGTATTGCTTTTGCACATTTTTCCATGTATCTATGTATTTCACATGTATGATTGTGCTGCATCCCCATTTATCTCGTCACTTTCATCCATTATTTATTGGTGGCTTCCGCCCTGCCAGATCTCTCGGGACTTTTCGGTAAATGAGAAACACGCATTTTGCGGCGCTTTTTATCTATGTAAACTTTTATTTTATATCCCAAAAAAAATTTTGCACTCATGCTGCTAAGATTTAGCTGCCCCTTATAATAAAACCAATGCTAGCTGATGTTTCCAGCTGCTGGCCGCTTTCTTTTGACAAATTGTATGACATTTTTAAAGATTTGTTATTATAAATATTCAACGGTAAATTATTGGGTACAGTGGCCAAAAGTGACAGAATCCTGCTGCAGACTTTCAAGTAACTTATCGTTATGCTAGGAACTTGAAACGTCACATTTAGATCATACCATCGAGACAATGGAAAAATTGATACAAAATTTGCTTTTATAATTTATTTAATGATAATTCCACTGATCTCAATTTCTTAGAAATGCGATAATTCGGATGACTTGGCAGTTCGACGATAAAATAGGACCGAAACTGACCTACTGACTGAAATGAATTGTATAACGGCAATTGTTGACTTCAAGGTACATTACATAAAAGGAATTACAGGTAGAACAATTGGAGGAGGCTCTAGATTGCTTATATTATACAACAGCCTACACAGACGGTTCAAAAAATGAAAAACAGTTAATCAGCCTTCGCGACTCCTTATTTTGAAGTGTAGTGAATGTGGTGGGTGGTTTTAGCTATATAGACAGACTAAAGAATGCCTCATGATAGTATAGTCTCAGAAACCAATGAAGTGTGTTGAAAGTCTGTCTGCCTTAATAGTATAAGACTCCATCTTGATAAAATTTGTATCCTACAGAGGTGTCGAGCCTCTTTGGGCATTTCAGTGTCTCATTTTTCGGGTTACCGGGCACAACACTTTCTAAAGCAATGAATTTGTTGATGAGATGACCTCCGAAATGGATATAAACTGGGAGAAACGGTTTTCTATGGCCACCACTCAGCCACTCCCGCAAAAAAATTAAGCAATACGCCTTGGGGCGTTTCGATCTAAAGGAGCAAGCCTCCTCCTTAAACTAAACAAATCTGCCGTGGGAGTCTTTCCTGCCGTCCGCAACACGTTATTTTGCTATTGCAGCAATGCTTCGACTATGGCGTATACCAACAATTTTCCTCTGCCGAAGGTGTCGGGATAAGGAGGAGGATTCGATTTATCACTATCTGTGATAAGGTACCGATATACATGACTGGAATTTCGAAAATGTTGCGAAGGTGTGTCTTTTACTTTTACCACGTTCTTATAGGAGAGCAAAGGTTAATAGAATACTAATAAGAAAGTCGTACTCATCTGACAAATTCTATAATTACAGGGCATTAAAAAAGTTATCACAAATGGTATTGTCACTTTTGCCCACTGTATCGATGTAGTCAAACAAAGTTTTCCGTTTAAGTTCTTCTGCATAGTTTTAGGCGCATGGCTTTGTTTTGGCGATGGGTCGTTCAGCTCTATCGAAGCTGCAGGGAATTGTATATACACATGCAAAAGGTCTGTCCATCAATCTCACACCCAAATGCACGTACAATAATGAAAGTTGAAAGTTACAATAACATGAAAATCCCCAATTTATTTTCCAACAAAACGAAGAAAAAATAAATCAAAAACCGATGTGCTGAAATGGTGTGACGAATGTTTGAGAAATGATTTTGTTAGCGTGATTTTTATTTGATCATAATTCATTTGTGGCGGAACGTTTGGCAATGTGCCACAAACAAGCGCACTTGCGTTTTTTCTACTTTGTATTTTGTTGTTTTTTTTTAATTTTTAATTTTGCTATTTGACAAATTATTTAACTGTTATCTTACGTCAATTTTTTTGTGAATTTCGTTCCTAAATATTTCAATAAAAAATTGTTAAATTATGCAATCGCGATAAATATGCAATTTTTTTATTTCTGACAGTTTGCTTTTTGTTTTGTTTCTTTCGACGTTTATCTGTAAATAATGAAATTATTTTTACTTCAGGCTTCAAGCGAAATAAATACTCGAACTTAAGAAATTCACGTAAGATAGAGAGGCGTGGACCCAAAAGCGGGGCTATAAAGTGTCTAAGATCATGTGTTGGACTTACATAGTTGCTTCTATCATTAAAAAAAGAGGACTGTAGACTCATGACGGGTATTCAGACTAGCCACTGCCTTCTGGCGTTACATTAGGCTTGGTCAGTGATAGCAGATCTAGGAACTGCGGGTTGGAGGAGTAAACGATCGAGCACGTTTTGTGCTCACGCACTGCGCTTGCCAGGCTAAGACTCCAGCTTTAAGGAGTGATACAGCTGTCAGATCTAGAAGTGGCAAATGGCATAGATCAAAGAAAGCTTTAAGTATTTGCCAAGAGGACGTAGTTGTTTTATAACATAGGTGCTGGTTTCTGATAGGTCGTTTAACTGTAACAAACTTCTGGTAACACTACAGCCTCATTCAGTCTATGTGAGGTCCTCACCGAAGAGCCAGTTCAGCCTAATCTAAGACAGTCTCGTGGCGACAAATATTATGCGCCTAACAGGTTGTTTTAGCACTTACATTAAGCAGAGATTCCTTGAACAATTTCGCAATATATTATGATATAAGATTTTAATCTTAGCAGTTCTTTTCTTTCTTCTGTGCTTATTTTGGTTTATTGATTGATTGATTGATTTATTTCAAATTCTTTTACAATTTTACAAATATTATGATATAACCCGCGAAGCTATTATACTTGTCTGCAGGTTTATAAAATACATATTTAACGAACATGTTTTCTTATACTGACATTATTTCATATATAAGTAAGGCGGTATTGTGATCTTAAATATTATGCTCGTACAAATTTATTTTAAAAGCGAAGAGACATAAATTTAGAATTTTTAAATATAAATATTACTATTTGAGGAACTTGTTACAGTAAACTTTTTATGAGATTTTTTCTTTTGACCGAGTTGGGTAGACTAGTAAGTTCAATTGGTAGTTCATTAAGAAAGGCCGCGGAAAAAACCTTAGAGTCTCAAACTGTAACTTCTGACACTGTAACTTCTTATTCAGAAGCACCGGCTAAGAAGTTGGTTGTAGTCCCGCTCAAAAAATCGATTTTTGTATCTCGCTTTGACAAAGACACTTCCGTTGAGGATATCAAGTCTTATGTCACTTCGAAAATTAAGGCTGAAGGCATGACTTTAAGAAAATTTTAATTTAATTACGAAAGAAACATTTCTTCATTTAGAATTGATGTCTACTCAAAGATTTTGATAAACTTTTGGACAGTGCATTTTGGCCGCCAGGGCTTTTGTTCGCGAATTTGTGCATAAGACTATGGAGATTACTCAAAATGTAGCAAAATTCCTCCTCAAAGTTCCGATCCCAAAAACTGAATTTAACATCTTTTTTAAGCATTTACTATCAAAACGTTAGAGGCCTAAATACTAAATTAACTGACCTATATTTGAAAACCATTCACTGTAACTATAATATTATTGCTTTTACCGAAACATGGCTGAAACCCAATGTTTTAAATTCCGAAATTTTTTGCGGTGAGTATCAGACCTATAGAAATCGCTTAAATAGGACCGGAGGTGGTGTCTTGCTAGCTGTACATTCTTCAATTCCATCTGAAGATGTTAATTTAGCCGAAGTTGATTCCATCGAGTTTAAATGCATCCGAATCTTACTAGAGCGGGTCATATTTACTTGGCCGTTTGCTATATTCCACCGTCTTCTGATCTATCAGTGTGTATTCACCATATTTCATTTGTTACAATCAGTCAATTCGATGATAAAGCCCACGGACTCAATGATTGTTTTAGGCGACTTTAACCTGCCACATATATCTTGGAATACCGTTGATCACAATATTATCCCCGTATCATCCAAGATGCATAACAATGACTTTTTGGATGGAATTACTGATCTTTGCCTTAATCAGATCAACTTCTTTCCGAATAAGTATGGAAAATTCTTAGACTTAGCATTTGTTGACGACATATCTAAATTCTCTATAAATCGGTGTGAACCTCTTGTTTTGCCAGAAGACGTTCACCATCTTGAGATAACTTACGAAATCATAAGCAACGAAGTCGGCTGCACTAACAAAACACGTGTCTCTACCAGATACTTTGATTTTTCCAAAACTAATTTCAACAATTTAAATAAAGAGCTTTCTGAGATAACGTGGCCTCGATATAAAGAGGATGTAGAGGAAAACGTTTTACATTTTAATAAAACCATTTATACTTTATTTGAAAACATGTGCCCAAACGTACATGCTCGTACATTGAACCAATGCAATCCTGGTTTACTAAAGATTTAAAAGCTTTAAAAAATAATAAATCACGTTTATTCAAATTATATAAGAGAACCGGTTTACATTCTGATTATCCACAGTACGCTATTTTCCGTCATAAGTATTTTGAACTTAATAAAAGTGTTATAAAGCTTACATATGAAAAATTAAAAGAACCTTATTTGCAACCCGAAGTCTTTTTATGATTTCGTAAATTCTAAACGCAGAACTAACGGGTTTCCTTCTGCCATGAAGTTTAGAAATAGCATTTCCAGCGACGATCAAGAGATTGCAAACTTCTTCGCTCAATTCTTTCACTCTAATTACTCTGCTGTGGTTGATTCGTCACCTACAAATTATCCGTATGAGCTCTATTCTAGTAACTCAATATATGCCCCACATTTAATGCCTGAAGATGTTCTACTACATCTAAAGACCCTAAAAGAATCCTTCAAATACGGTCCCGATTTGATCCCAACATGTTTTCTTAAAAAATGTGCGGAATACATTTACCAGCCCCTTACTGATCTGTTTAACCTCACTTTAAAAAATGGCATTTCCCGACGGCTTGGAAGGAATCTTTTCTTATCCCACTCCATAAAAAAGGAAGCAAGTCGTCTATTGAAAACTATCGTGGAATAGCAAAGCTCTCCGCTATCCCTAAGCTTTTCGAAGCAATCGTTACTAATCACCTTACATTTTCGATTTCTACATTGATAGATAGTTCTCAGCATGGCTTTTGTAGAGCCAAATCAACCAAAACCAATTTGCTTGAATTTACAACTCACATCTTTAATGGGTTTAGAAACAATCATCATACCGACGTTATATACACTGATTTCAGCAAAGCATTCGACAAAGTACGCCACTCATTACTTGTTTATAAACTCGAATTGCTTGGTTTTCAACCTGGCCTAACTCGCTGGATCTCCTCCTATCTTTGCGGTAGAACTCAAAGAGTCATTTTTAAAAACATTTGTTTGAATGTCATCGATGTTCCCTCCGGTGTTCCTAAGGGCAGCCATCTCGGTCCTATTCTGTTTTTGATCTTTATAAACGATGTTTCCACGACTATAAAATATTCTAAAATTTTAATGTATGCCGACGACGTAAAACTTTTTAAGTCATACGCGTCGGTTGAAGTACGTTCTGTACTCCAGGCGGATTTAAATCGTTTAGTTACTTGGTGTAATGCGAATTGTATGCCTCTCAACATAGAAAAATGTAAATCCATGTGTTTTTCACGTGGGAACATAAAGTCAGCTTCTTACACAATTAATGGCCAAACTATGGAAAGCGTTGATGTTTTTGTCGATTTGGGAGTTACAATGAATTGCAAACTTAGTTTCAACCCTCATATTAATGTCACAGTCAATAAAGCGAGAGGAGTTTTAGCATTTGTGAAAAGATGGGCAAAAGAGTTTAGTGATCCTTACGTTACAAAAACCCTTTTTACATCATTGGTGAGGCCGATATTAGAATATGGATCGATAATTTGGAATCCGGGTTATCAAGTTCATGTGGATAGACTAGAATCAATTCAAAAACAGTTTTTAATTTTCGCCTTGAGAAATCTTCAATGGGACTCTCCGTATAATCTTCCTCCTTACACTAATCGATTAAAACTAATAAATCTTCCTACACTTGCAAGTCGTAGAGAAATGCTAGGTGTACTATTTATGGCTAGACTTTTAAATGGATCGATTTCAAGCCCATTTCTTTTGAACGAAGTAAACTTGAATGTTCCATGCCGAGTTTCAAGGCATTATAAACCTATAATCCTTAAACAATGCAGAAGCAATTTCCAACTACACGAACCTTTTCTATGTTTGTGTGAAGATTATAACTCTCACTCGAGAATAATTGATGTTTCGGACTCGCTCTTTGCCATAAAAAAACGTCTATCTTCTTAATAATTAAAAATTATATTTATACTTTTAGTCTATTGTATTTTGTGAATCTATATTTCTCAGCTGATGAGTTTCTCTGTAGCTGAGCGGCTTTAGATCTCGGCGCTTAAGAAGTCACTGCCTCTCAAAGACTCGGTAACAAAAAAATTATAAACAACACATAAATAAGAATTAGGATACAAAAGTATGTATGAATACAACAAAAACAGGATTAGCCTGGTTTCATCGGGCCACTTGAGGGCAGTGCGCTGCACAACGTCCGAGAAAAGAAAAAAAAAGAAGGGATGGAACCAATACTGGTAATGAGTTCTTGGTATAGTTATTTGAAAACCTGCTTTCCCTCTATCACCCTCTCCCTGACCGTCCTCTTCCTTTTCCTCTCACTCATTTTCAATCCCTGCGTCTCTTTTTCCCTATCCGTTCTTTTCTCTTCCTTCGTCTCTACTTGTCCCTTTCTCTTCCTTCCCTCTCCTTTCCTGCTCCGGATATTTCTTTTATATTTCTCAATTTTCGTTGAAATCTATTTCTCTCTCTGTATCTCGCTTTCTTCTACCCTCGTTTCTCCATTGTCCTTGTTTCCTGTATACAAAGTTCAAGCAATCTCTTTCTTAAAAAAATAGCATGTGACATGTTAATGTAGGCCAATTACCCGAAAAAATACTGTCCTATATATCTCTATCTAGCAAGTAGGTTTCAATGAACGCAGTAGCATCATTAATAAGATTTTTTTTGAGTTGAGCGATCCCTCGCCCACTTGTTGAAAAAAACTTAACAGGAATAACCTATTTTTGAAATTTTAACGAAATCGGCTTTGCGGCGTCGGAGGACATATAATTTAAATATTTCCTATATAGATAGGTTGTCATGCATTCGCTGGCTTAGGCCCAGTGTTTATCGAAGTTTTTTTGTTTCAATTCAATGTAAATATTATGTTTACTAAGCCATTGACAATCGTAGTAACCGAAGTCGGGAATGAACGGATATGTATGTATGTGGTTTTAAGCCCCGGCTTAACAAGTGCCGTGCGACTTTGAAGGAAGTGCAACGTTTCGCCAACATATGTGGAGTTTAGTTCTCCACACACATACTGACGGAATCTTTGGCGGTACTGCGGAGTGGAATGGAACTTAGACGATATGAGGTCGGCGCAGTTAAAGTCCCACGCCGACTGCGGCTTTCAATTCTTCCTACTATGGGAAAAAAGAAATGCATTCGCTAGCCCACCATTTTTACCATTCCGGCTAAACGCGTGTTTGTACGATCCCTATCAATGAAGTTGAAGGACGGTCATTAGCTGGGACTCAGGGATTGATAAGCGCAATACAACCCTTTATAGCTTCAGCGTTTCCGCAACCCAATTATCACCCACAGCTATGCGAGGGGAATCCTGTTACGAATATGAATGTATCATACACAACAGTCATTAGCTGTAGCAGAAGTCGATCTTACCAACTCATGTTTCACCCATGACCAATTACGCGTAACCTGCATATTTTTACAGGAACGTGGGGTAAAACCTACGGGCATTAGCTGTATTTTATAATTGTGGAAATATCGTTTATAAATTTATAATAGGGCCAAGATACAGAATGTTGTCGCCGGTTGAAAAATATTCAAAGCATCCTACGTATTATAGCATATATTACATAAATATATAAACATACATACATAAGCACATATATATACAAAGTAAACCTATATTCGATGTCGCTGTCTTGTCAACACGTTGACACCTTAATCTAGGATAATGTTGCAACATATGACAATTGTCTTCTTACGTTTTGTACAACTTGACAGCTTGCAGACATTTTAAAATCTTACCTTGCTAGACATTTTTCCATTTTATGCAGCAGAATCTTGGTTAATTATACTCAGCGTGCTTTGCACACAAGTATATTAACTTTGATTGGATAACGGTTGGTTGCACAGGTATATGGGAATCGAGATAGATATAGACTTCGATATATCAAAATCATCAGTATTGAAAAAAATTTGATTGAGCCATGTCCGTCCGTCCGTCCGTCTGTCCGTTAACACGATAACTTGAGTAAATTTTGAGGTATCTTGATGAAATTCGGTATGCAAGTTCCTGGCCACTCAGCTCAGATCGCTACTTAAAATGAACGATATCGGACTATAACCCCGCCCAATTTTTCGATATCGAAAATTACGAAAAACCGAAAAAATGCGATAATTCATTACCAAAGACGGATAAAGCGATGAAGCTTGGTAGGTGGGTTGGTCTTATGACGCAGAATAGAAAATTAGTAAAATTTTGGACAATGGGCGTGGCACCGCCCACTTTTAAAAGAAGCTAATTTAAAAGTTTTGCAGCTGTAATTTGGCAGTCGTTGAAGATATCATGATGAAATTTGGCAGGACGTTACTCCTATTACTATATGTAATGCTTGATAAAAATTAGCAAAATAAAGTCAAATTTTAACAAAAAATTCATATCTTTACAGTATATAAGTAAATTATGTCAACATTCAACTCCAGTAATGATATCGTGCTACAAAAATACAAAAATAAAAGAAAAAACTTTGCAAAATGGATGTGACACCTACCATATTAAGTGAAGAAAATGAAAAAGTTCTGCAGTGCGAAATCAAAAGCCCTTGGAATCTCGGCAGGAATACTGTTCGTGGTATTACATATATAAATAAATTAGCGGTACCCGACAGATGATGTTCTGGGTCACCCTGGTCCACATTTTGGTCAGATATCTCGAAAATGCCTTCACATATACAACTACAGGGCCACTCCCTTTTAAAAAGTTCATTAACACCTTTCATTTGATACCCATATCGTACAAATACATTCTAGAGTCACCCCTGGTCCACCTTTATGGCGATATCTCGAAAAGGCGTCCACCTATAGAACTATGCCCACTCCCTCTTTAAAATACTCTTTAATACCTTCCATTTGATACCCATGTCATACAAACACATTCCAGGGTTACCCTAGGTTCATTTTCTTACATGGTGATTTTCCCTTATTTTGTTTTTATTTATTTTTTATTTTTTTATTTATTTATTTCTTACAGCTTATACTAAGCCTAGCTTATACCTATATATAGTAATTAATATATAATCTAATTAAAGTAATTTATATGTATCTATTGACTGCCCAAATGGAGTGAGAGATGGGTAGCAGACGAATGACACCCAATGCAAGGATTTTGCCAGTTGTATCTGACGCTGTTAACGTATTTAAGTGCGAAGGCAACATCTGAACGGCGATGCACTTATTAGGATGAGTCGATGCGTTTACAGTATGATCTTCGGCTACTTTTTGCGTACGTGGGAAAGCTTTCTTTTGTCTCCGAAAGCTCTCAGCTGAGTATGTATATTCGTTTACACCGAACTTAGCCTTCCTTACTTGTTTTTTCTTCAGTTTACATTAGTAAATCTGCCAGCTGTTCGTCTGTGTGAAAGTACTAAAAATCAAAGCTGCTCATTACTTGAAAAAATTGTTATAATGTGCAAAAGATTAAAATAAATATAAAATTATAAATATGTATGCCCATGTATATTATTGCAAACACTTGCATATGCATTTATACATATATACCAGCATGCATTCAGATGAGAAGAAAGTAAACGAAGAAAGACGTACTTTAATTGCTGTAAAACCATTAACATTTTGTTTCTTTATGACGAGTTTTGCCGTACAAAAAAAAGAAAGGATTTCTGTTACTTTAATTTCCTGGTACATATGCAAACGTGTTCATTATTATTTAGATCATTATTTTTTAAGTTTGCATTGCACTTCACAGAAGGGTTATGTAAATGTATATAATTAAAACTCGGGCAATATATTAAAAACGTAGCTGAGCATTCACTTACCTCAAACTACTTAGAAGTAATGGAACATTTAGTGGGGAAAAATATTTAATTTATTTTCAAAAAAGTTTGTTCCATCATAACCTTTACAAAAGTTTATTGAAAAAAAATAATAATAACCCTGCTCTACAAAATTAAACTTTTTGCATTACCCTGGATCACCATTATTTTTTTTATTTGCTATAGTCCCCTAATTATAAAAATGGTCGAAACTTAAAATTCTATGGATACGTTTTTGTGTTTTTTTTGTTTTCTAAAATTTGCCTTTTTAGAAAAGGGCAGATGCATTGATTTTATCATATCTCTGGAACGGGTTGTCCGACTTTGTTAGAGAAAACAGCATATAATAGCAAATGAAATTACCTTAAAACTGTTTAATTACCATTTTTTAAATACTTATTCGTTTCGGAGTTATTTGCATCGCATTATAAAAAAATCGATTTTTTGTATTAAAAATTTCCATTTTCTTGTTTTTCTTTAATTCGTAAAAAATCGAAAGAGACAAAACTTACAACTTTTATTAGATGGTCGTAAAACTGTGAACATTCCAAATAAGGCAAGCTTTATTTCATGAAAGTCTATGTATAAACGGTAATATTATTAACAATTAAGTGAATGAAGGGAAATACGTATTTTTAATATTTTGTTTATTTGCTATTTAAGATGCTTTATAAAGAAATTCTACAAAATTTAGTATTTGAAATATTTAAAATAGTTTCTACTTTTTGCTTGTCTACTGTAATTTTCTGAATTTGATTCTCGTGATAAGAAACCCATTATAATCCCCCATCATAGTCTCGTTCCAGAATCCTTGATAACGCTCCTCCATTGACTTAAGTTGTTGGTGAATCGTTCTCCATGCTCGTCACTGACATCACCAAGATTTGAAGGGAAAAACTCCAAATGGGAGTGTAAGAAAGCCTTTCTAGAGACTGTTTGCACCTGAATTAATATATGTCTATGAGGTTCAATTATGTTGAATATACAAAACCATATCATATCAAGAGTATGTATCTTTTTTTCGTTAAGTTTGTCACAATCGGCGACAAATACCATACAGGGCAGGCATCATGATGAGTCTGTAAATTTTTTAACCACTAACTGCGAAGGGTTTGAAAAAAAGGGTTTTTCAAAAAAAACTTCATATGCTATGGGAAATGGCCTGTGCAGGCTGGGATGTTCAGTAGGTGTATAACTTTTCTATGACGGAGTGATAATTTGATTTTGTTTGTTTTTATGATTTAAGCATTCTAAGAACATCGCAAGAAATGCCTCAAGGAAAAAGTTGTATATATTTGATAACAAATATACTATTGACCATACTTCTTTATTACGAAAACCCGCGTTGGCAACTTAAATTTTCCATACAGTATGAGGCATTTTTTCTTATGATCTGCGTTTTGCCTTAAGAAAAATTGACGGGGAAAAATTTCTTGAGTGTCATTATGGAGTTTTCTCATTTCTGGCGATGCCCGTAGTAAGCTTTAAAAAGACAAAGTTGCGCAAAATGTTATACCTAAATATTTTTTGTCAAAAACATATGGCTTGATATGCACAATTTCGCTAAATTGGGTATTTTCACTTTATTGTTAATAAAACCAACATTTATTCATGTATTTTCACGAAATAAGGTTTCAATTATTTATAATGTTTACAGTTTTAAGACCGTGAAACAAAAATGGTGAGTTTTTAAAATCTTCGATTTTTTATGAATTTTTGAAAAATAAAAAAATGTTCGATTTTGCAAAATAAAATTTTATTTTACATTTTTATGTGAATAACTCCACAACCATCGATCATATAAAAAATTTTTTTATCAGACTTGAAGAAATTTTGCGGTGAATCCACTGGTGTTTCTCTCAACGAATTTAGATAAGTAATTTCCAAGATATGATAAAATAAATGGAACGACCTCTGTGAAAATTCGTGATTTTAGAAAAAAAAATCGTATCCATAGAATTTTAAATTTTGGGTGTTTTTGTACTTAACATAGTAGTGGACTTCAAAGTAATTTCTCTTGTTGACTAGTGTAATTAGTTTGAAAATTTGTGCTGTGTGCCCCGGTTTAAAGCACATCCCTATATACATGAATAACCCTTTAACTATTAATATGAAAGGGAAGTAATCTGTTAACGGGTTTCGAGATTTTTAAGATTCTCCAAAAGGGCGGAGATTTGTGTCTTTTCTAGATTGGCTTAGTGTAGCATTTTGCATTTCGGAAGCTGGAAGGCTTATTGTCGAGGAGAATCCTCAATATATACGACAGCCAGGCAGCCTTACGTGCCTTTCAGTCCTACACAATTACTTCTAACTAGTGCATTAGAGTCCTAAATAATCTGGGAGTCGAAAACAAGGTTTTGTTGGGGTTGGGTTCCCGGGCATGAAATATTTTTTGTTTGGTATAACCTGAATAATTTGCTGTCGAATAACTTTGATTTGGCGTTCTTGTCTTGACAACAAAGTCGTTGGCGCGATTATCCTCTGAACAGTTTTAGGCCCTTTCTTTCATCGGCGTGCTTTTTTCAATTTTTGCTAAAAATTGGCAGGACGGGATCTACGTGTTTTTATACCGAAGCGGCAAATTTTAACGATATTTGGTAAGAACATAATTTCTATAACAGTAACTGTTTTGTAGGTGCTTACGACAGGCGGTATTTGCATATCATTTTTACCAGCATTCATATCATAGCGGCCACCGTGGTGTGATGGTAGTCTGCTCCACCCACCACACCGAAGATCCTGGGTTCAGGCCGGGCAAAGCAACATCAAAATTTTAGAAATTAGGTTTTTCAATTAGAAGGAAATTTTCCTAAGCGGGGTCACCCCTCGGCAGTGTTTTGGCAAGCACTCCGAGTGTATTTCTGCCATAAAAATCTTAGCGAAAACTCATCTGCCTTGCAGATGCCGTTCGGATTCGGCATAAAACAAGTCCCGCCAATTTGTAGGAAAAATCCTATATGAGAGCTGACGTTGGGTATATAATGCCCGGTTTTACCCTTCCTTAAAAACAAATAAATAAATACAAGGCGCGATACACCTCCGAAGAGATTATAGCCGATCTTCTCTTCCGATTTGCGTCGTGCTCCTTTTAATTTTTCCTACAAATTGGCGGTATGGGACATATGTATGTACACGTTTTATGCTGTCTTCGAACGGTATCTACAAGGCATATGAATTTTCACTGAGAAGTTCTTCATGGAAGAATACGCTCGGTATGTTTGCCAAATCACTACCGAGGGACGACCCAACTTGGAAAACACTTTTTTCTTTTTGAAAAAACTAGTTTCTAAATATTTGATGTTGCTTTGCCTGGGCCTTGAACTCAGGATCTTTGATGTGGTAGGCGTAGCCTATTTGTTGGAAATGAAATAAGGCCGCGGGCATTAATTACTTACGTTATTTAGCGATAATACACAGGCAATAATTACTTGAATGGTTGGATTTTCAGAGTATCCCATTGTCCGCAACTTCGGAATACATATACGTCGATTTTGACCAATACCATGAAGATGATTTTATTAGGAAAACTCGAGATTGAGGGTACACGGACCCAAGACCCGATATTTACGTATATATTTAGACCAAGCGTCAGGAGTTACGTTCACAAGAGGTCAAAGATGGAGAAAATATAGCGGAATAAGCTACATAGTACGGTACTTTAAATAATCAGAGCTTAAAGATTTAGCTGACGACAAAAAATATGTTTTTGCTGAAAAAATATTTCACGCCCTTTGCCTTCCTTTTGTTAACTCTGTTGTTGTTGTAGCGATAAGGACACTCCCCGAAGGATTTGGGGAGTGCTATCTATGTTGATGGTGCTTTGCCGGATGCAGATCCGGTACGTTCCGGAAACAAGCACCATTAAGGTACTAGACCGACCGGTCGCAACCGACTATCTCGAGAACGATTTCGCTGGTCACCCCCTTGAATCAGTTTGGTATTTTAGTCTTCTTCTTCTTCGACAGGCATACCTACCGCGTGTATATTCTAAGCCCCCTATACCGCTAGGTTTTTGTTTTTGGTATCTCTTTTGCGTCTTTTCAATTTATCTTCAATGCTTTCAATAAAATGTTAAAGCCTTTTGAAATATTAGTTAATAAAATTGAAGATAAGATGGTGGCAATGTGAAGTGGCAATTGAATTGCTGTAGTGGTTATTGGGTTATTTCTTGTTGTCTTTGCTGCCTATATAGGTATAGCCAGATGCATGCCTTCTGTAAACTGTCATCGGCATCGTTTTTGGTTTTTATAGGCACCTTGCTCATTTATCGTATTTCTTTTAGGACGGTGCTGTTAGCTTTTAACCTTAAGAGGGCATCCACCAGGTAAAACCCAAATCATAAACCATGATATGGATACCGCGACCATCTTTAAATAGAGTGGTCTTCTTCAAAGTTTACTCTTTATTAGAAATAATTTTCAAGTGTCTAATGCATTTTATTTTGTAATTGAGTAAAAAAAAGAACTAAATGAGCTGATAACCTGATAGGATCCCAAATGATCCCGAAATTATCCAGAAAAAGCTACGAAATGACCCACACGCTATCGCGGACGGATCCCGAAAACCATCCAGAAATGCCCCGAAAGGGTCTCCAAAAGTTCCCGAATAGTCCCAAAAAAACCCGAAATGAAGAGCGACACGATTCTAGACGTATCCAGAGAACCACACAGAATGATCCCTGAAGGTGTTCCAAAATGATCCCGAAAAGGTTCCGAAATGACCCTGACGGGCTCCCGGCGGATCTCAAAAACCATCCAGAAATATCCAGGAAGGGTCCTAAATTATCCGACTAACTCCAGAAAAAGTTCCGAAATGGCTCCGAGGGGATCCACGATGATCGCGAAAACCATACAGAAATGATTCCGGAGGATTCCAAAATGATCCGAGATATCCGGAAATGACCCAGATGGGATCCCGACACAGATCCGGAAAGGTCAAAAACACTCCCGGAAAGTAACAAAAATCGAAATGCTCCTACGCATCCGGACGGATCCAAATGATCTCGGAGGGTCCCCAAATGATCCAAAATGGTCCCGAATGACCTGATGGATACGGCAAACCATCAAGAAATTATGCCGAAGGGTCCCAAAATGATCCCGAATAATACAGAAAAGTCACGAAACGACCCCTAGAGGATCCCAAATGATCCCGTATTAGCCCGAAAAGGTCCCGAATACCCCGAGCGGATCCGACAAATCCCGAAAACCATCAGAATGATGCCGAAGGAATCCAAATGATTCCGTAAAAGTCCCGCATTGATCCGACGGGATCCCGAACGGATACCGAAAATCTATCCCAGAAGTGATGACGGGAAAGGTCCTCAAATGATACATAATAGTCCCGAAATGACCCTTACAGGGTCATGGACGGATCCTAAACCTCCAGAAATGATCCCGAATAGCCCGAAGAAGTCCGAATACCCTGACGGGATCTCGAACGCACCTCCTAAATGACCTGACGGGATCCGGACAGATCCCGAAATCCATCCAGAAATGATCTTGGGAGGGACCCAAAATGATTCCGAAAAGTCCGCAAGATTCGACGTCCTGAACGGATA